>PGFW01038653.1:9730-27792 GCA_003123925.1 Haematobia irritans | reverse complement strand
GTCTCCTGAGCCAATAAATTACCATAAGCATTTTTCTTAATTCCAGTCTTTAAAACAAATGGTAATATATCACTTCCCATCAGCATATCTATCTGAGCAGGCTGGGAAAAATTAGGATCGGCAAGGTCTAATTCATTCAACCCGGTCCAATCTGAAATATATGTAGGAGATGAAGGCATCAGATGATTTAAACTCCTGACTACAATTACTGCAGCAGTATGTTTAAACTCCGATTTTCTCGATTTCAAAGTAAGTTGGCAAACCTTCGACGAATTTTCTAACACAGTCCCTCCAAGCCCAGAAATCGTCGTGAACGATTTCTTCGTTGGCAGTGAAAATCTATTCACTATCCTAGATGAAATAAATGATTCTTGAGACCCTTGATCAATGAATACTCGAATAGTAAAGTTAGTTCCATGGTTATCAATGTCGACTAGAGCGGTAGGTAAAACTGTCTTCTCTCCTGACTCAGCAAAATGAGTTTGAACATTTGGAGAAACAGAATAAGCTTCAGCAGAAGTGGTTGGATGATCCTCGTTTTGAGCTTGTATATGAAAGGATGACGCCTGTGGGTTCAGTTGACTTCCATTCGTAGCACCGTCGTGATTGGATCCAGGATGCATAAGAGTGTGATGTTGCTGCTTACACTTTTGGCAAACATATTCACTTTTACAGTTTTGAGCAACATGTGCGTATGATAAACAATTTTCACATATGTTGTTGGTTGATACAAATTTCCGTTTCTCTTTAACAGGCCATGATTTGAATTTAGGACACTGACGTAAAGCATGATTTTTCTTGCATACTTTACAAGGTCTGTAATTTGCCTCTGCATTCGCATGGTAGCTTTGGGATTTGTGAGATTTCTGTGCAGTAAAAGAGTTGTTCGAAGGTTTCTTAATGTCGGAAATTGACTCAATCATACTCAACCGTTTGGTGATGAAATCGTTTAACTGATCCCAGGTTGGCATTTGTTTATGGTCATTCAAAGAACTTTCCCAACTAGCCAATGTGTCTTCTGGGAGTTTTGTTGATACCCAATACACTAAAAAGGGATCCCATGAACTTGTCGTGATTCCATATGTTCTTAAGACAGACAAACAGTTATTGATTGTGTATTGAAGACTTCTCAATGATTTCCCTTTCTCCGTTGCTACAGTATCGATTTCAAAAATCCTTCGCAACTGTTGATTTATAAGAATGCGTCTATTTTCATACCGTAGTGTAAGTGCCTCCCATGCAAGTTCGAAATTATCGTCAGTAAGGGCAAACTGTTTGACGATTTGATTCGCCTCGCCACGAGTTTTCGCCCTTAGGTGAAATAATTTTTGAGCCGGCGACAACTTCGGGTGTTTGATATAAATGGCCGAGAATATATCTCTGAAACTTGGCCATTTATCATAACCGCCACCAAATATCTCCGTATCACATGGTGGTAATTTCAGGGAAAATCCAGTGTCATCACAATTTTTGGTATGAGGAGTTACTACTATCGCCTTTTCCGACGTAGTTGCATTTCCTTGCATAAGATCAATAATTAAAGCTTTGCAAGTCTTGTAAGATTTGCATGATTCGTTAAATTTAGAGTGAATTGATGCCTGGGTCTCTTTCGTAATATCAGTATTTTCCGTCATTTCTTCCTCATATATTGAAAGAAGTTGGTTCCATCTGCGTTCCAAGTCATCAAGTTCAACTTGTAATTCCGATTGTTTTTTCGGTTTTTCTTCCAACTTCTCAAAATTAGCGCAAAATGTAACGACTTGATCTGAGCAGAAAATAAACCTACGAGGATCCATGTCTTTGAATTCCCAGACCAAAACCTAAATCAGAAAAGGTAATAAATCCAAACTGACGTCTTGAGAATCGAACTCCAACTTATCTCGCAAATATGTCACAGTACAACAGATCAAGATCAAGACTAAATACTCAAAATACTTTTTGTTTTTATAAGTATTTTGACTTGGTTGTTTTTCTGTTCCGATATTGCTCAGCACTTCCTGTTGCTTGCTGAGAGAATCAAATGTTGTAAACCCAATCAAAAATTTTGATTGTTTCTACTATTTCCAGAGTGTTGTTCCATGTATATGTGATCCCTGATAAATTATTGAGAAAAATCTTTAATATTCTCAATATTGAGTTACAGTCCAACTCTGAAGAAATCGTATCTATATAACCAGTATAAACATAATCTACTTAGATAAGCATTCATCCATATGTATGTTTGTTACCCATATAACAAACAATGCCAATTCAACGACAAGGGGTCAAGGTATTATTAATAAATTTACAAATACGAATTGCTTATTGGTTTGAAATCACACAGAAAAAATATCACCAAATATTTCCGATTGGAAGGGTGGTCGAAGTTGAAAAAATGTCTATCAATGAATTAATTGATAAAATTAACTTTTATTCCAGATAAAAGTATTAAATTATCCAAGTCACTGATTGAAATTTCTTCGACACAATTAACTTTCTAATCAATCTTGGACGACTAAGTCAATAATAAACGTGATGGATTTTTTTTTTTTTGTTTTTCAATTTTAAATAAAATATTATTTCAAACAATCAATTATCTCCCAATGAAATTAAGGACACAAAGTAGAAATAATTACGTTTTTATATCCAGGAATTTATTGTGTTTTGCAATCAATATTATTTATTTTTATTTATTTATTTAGTTTTTTTTTTTTTTTTTTTTTTTAATTAATTAGAATTTTAATTGAAATTTCTAATTAAAATCAATTTTTTAATCAAATATCTCCTTCTGTTCACTCAAAACTGCGACTGATATTATTATTTCCGTGTGATTGAAAGACATTTCAATTTAAATATAAATAATTGAAATAATCTAATATCGTGATCGATCGGAAACGAAATTCTTTCCTTTTTTCGTGTGCACTCGACAATGGTAATCTGTGTAACTGCGACGAGTGAAAATCCACTGAGTGCCTAATATATCAAGGAAAGACAGAGAAGTTTTGTTTTTCAATAATCTCAAATGAAGTTACGGTCAAAATTAAGAGCACGATTCGTTTTCTGTTCCACACTTCTCAATCTTATCCAAAATTACAACTTTTATGATGTCCAGACGATCATAAAATATTCGAAACTTAAAGGTTCCTATTCGCACAAATTGCAACCAACATATGTGACAATTTGAAATTAATCCATTAGAACAGCCAACGCAAATTCCTGAAAATCAATTTCTGGAACCTATAACTTCCTTTTTCTTTCCTCTCGGAGAGGGAATCGAATAAAATAGATTAATTGAAGCTATGATTTGCGGGCGTAGCGACATATACAAAGAGATTCAGAATAATGTACTCCAAGTATGCATTCCATTCAGAAAATATTACATGACCCTCATTTCCGATTATCGTAATTAGATCAGGGAAAACTAAGTATTCGCTGACTTCAGTTCGTCTCTAACTCCCAAGAAATAAATTACTTTTTTCCCAATCTTAGTTTCGTTATGGGTTTTCAGTAATGAAAAGATTTCCGATCGGCCAGTGTCTTAATCCTCTTAAACACTTTTCCCAATGACGAGAACTAATTGCAGAAACAATGGTGTGTCCGATATGTGTATGGCTATTTTCCCCACGACTTACGGAAGGTCGTGACTATTTTTTTTTTTTTAAAAATTTTGTATTAAATTTCTCAATTTCGCACTCACCAAAAAAAACAACAACAATTGTTTTGACTTTCGTTTTATTTCGAGATCTGTCGCAAATGTCTAAATAAGATGATAATAAAATCAAACAGGCTTGTTAAATAGCCTTGCAAATTGTGTAAACCTTCAGCACCCTTTAATAAGTCGACTTCATCTGCCGTATATAGCCTTCAAGTGATTTTCTATTTCAATACAGTAATTGGGAGGTACTGAATAGTTAAGCAAATTTTTGAATTGGATTGGTATATATGACTTGTGCACCGGGGGTTTAGGCAAAATAATTTCTAATCAAGTGACGAAATGGGACTCTGTACCCGTTACCAGCCAATCAATTTTTTTCCCCGGGTTATAGCATAAATGTGGCAATTCCGTAGAAAATACAAACAAATGTCAGAATTGGGAAAGGGTATGAAAGCGACTTATAAGAATCACCATATAAGTATATAACTGGAGCAATGAAGGAAACCAAAGAAAAAAAAATAATTTACCAACATACCTTTTTCCTTTCCTTACTCCAAATTTTATGCCATTTGGTGATAAAGACTCTACACCGTTACTCCGAAAGTATCGTTCGTTCAACTATTCCGACTTCCGAAAATCGATATTCCTCTTATATGATATAGCCACTTTTTTCTTGGTCTCAAATTCCGCGCGTGTCTTTCTTTTTCTTCTTTTATTTTCCGTGGAGTATCGTGGATGAATTTTGTCTCAAAAATCAATACCGTATTACTTTATTGTATCCTCGATGGATTCAAAACTCAACAATCCTCGATTATCCACTGCCGCAAATTGATGATTTTTAAATATGCCTATCAAAGGCTCACAATTAAACGTCACAACTTTCCGCCAAACATTCATTCATCACTCGACACACAGTATTTATTACTTTTCGTCACAAATGAGAAAAAATTCCAGGCGAGATTCTATTATTATTTATTTCTCGAACTTTCAATATTCTATTTCGCACCAGACAATCTTAAACTTTCTTCGTTCGAGTTATTTCAAATCATTATCTGTTCTTTATTCTTTTCTTGCCCGTCTGCCACATGCACTTAATGAAACTGTGCAATATGTCAACATTCGATGATCAAAGAAGAACTGTCAAAAGAAATTCTCTGACATAACAGTGAACAAGAATAATTGCAGTTGCGTTTGGCGGGATTTAGGGGATATATGTGCGTGTGACAACTGGTATAAAAGAGTGGCCATGAGCTTGTGCACGTTCTCTTAAAAACGTTTACCAACAAGAATCAAATGTCTCTTCTCAACAATCAGTTGGTTGTGGATGAGAAAACGAGGTACTATCGATGACAGAACAAACAATGCAGTTAATGGTGAGTGGTTTCGTAATAAATAGAGTTAGAGAAATTCCTCGCGTGCAATGAATTTAAAATTGAAGATGTTTTCTCTCTAAGCAATGAGAGCTTTTGCGTTTGTTACATTTCCATAGAGTTTGATATGTGCAGATCCCTTGTCAGTAACTGATCTGGTTTCTTTTACCCCCAATTTTGTTGCTCGTGAAGCAAAAAAAGGGAAAAAGGTATTTACTTTGATATCAAGGTAAATACCAAAGGAGTCGCCGAAATCGATTCCTTAATATTAAAACTCGTGAAGTCCACATAGAAAACACAACCCCCAAGTCTATATAATTTTTTCTTTTTTTTTTCTTCAATGTGATTGAAAGTATGACATTCCTTCAATACGTGCTGATTGAAAGACTGAAGTCAATTAAATTAAGGGTTCATATGAATAAGTCACACTTTACATGCGCTATCTTACCAATTACCCCGGTACGTAACAACAAAAAACACTTGCCCACTGTTGAACAAGCTTGTGTTTCACGAGGGAATATTGATATGGTTCTATATGGTTTTGACATAAAATGTAAGTGTTATCCCTGGCCGTTCACAGTATTAAACAAATTTTACGTACCCTTTTTCTGCATTTTTGCCTTTAACTAAAAGTAGGAAAGACGTTGCCGTATCAAGTGTAATATGGACGTGATCCAAGTATTCTGTTAAACAATCAGACGCAGTTTTGACGGTTCGTAAGGGACCAATGTACAATTTTCGGAAGATCTACGAAAAGTGGACTGTAGTTTTCTTGAAACCTCCCAAAATTGTAATCATGTTGGTTAATTTCAAAAAAAAGGCAATCAAGAACGAAAAAAAAAGCAGAAAGAGGTTTCGTTTCAATTATATGATGAAGGGTTTATTATGTTGATGTTTTGCCTTTCTTACCGGCTGAGTCGTCGCTGTATCAATGCTACTTGCGACCAAGCCATCATCAAGATTACAAAGAATACATTATTTCATTGGAATATCAGTTAAATGGTTGCCTTTATCCAATTGTAGTTAAAAGCTTTAAAATTCATAAGTATGAAGATTGGATAAAGGGTGGCATTGCGAATAAAATATATATACGAATTCATATATTTAAATGTGTTTGTAGAACAGTTAAATAAATTATAAAAGGAATTCAAAATGTATGTTTACAATTAAGAAGCATGATTAAGTGGACGTAAAAGTTGATTGAAGGCGCTTCAACAGACAAAATTTTCTATAGAACATACAATTTGACAAAATTTTCTATAGAAATACATAAAATATTGACAAATTTTTCTAAAGAAATTAAAGTTTGACAAAATTTTCTATAGAAATACATACAATATTGACAAAATTTTCTATTGTAATAAAATTTATACTAATGTTTCATATAGAAATAAATAAAATTTGACAAATTTCATATAGAAATAAAATTTTTTGACAAATTGTTTATAGAAATAAAAATTGACAAATTTTGTTTCGAAATAAACATTTGTGACAAAAATTTTCTATAAAAAATATTACAAATTTTTTGACTAAATTTTTAATAGAAATACATTGAAAAAAATTTCTATGGAAATTAAATATTGAGAAAATTTCCTATAGAAGTAAAATTTTGCTACAAAAATTTCTATAGAAATGAAATTTTGAAAAGAATTCTATAGAAATAAAATTTCCCATTTTGACAAAATTTTCTATAATATTTTTTCCAAAAAAAATTTCAAAAATTTTCTATAGTTTTTGTTTTCTACAGAAAAAATTTTTCTATTTGAATAAATTTTGCAATAATTTTTTTTTGTTAGGTAATTTTTTTGGTTATATTTTTTTGGGTGTGTTGGCAACATGTGCACATACAAGACTGACGGTCGCCACAGTTGGTTTAGAATTCTACGAAATGTAGATTTTTTACTGCCTTGGTAAGATTTGTAGAACTCTTGATGTTTCGGTAGATTTTGCAAAATATTCCTCTCCAACAAAATTTTCTGTAGAAGTACCATACATTTTTTACT
Organism: Haematobia irritans; assembly: GCA_003123925.1. Classification (NCBI taxonomy): domain Eukaryota; kingdom Metazoa; phylum Arthropoda; class Insecta; order Diptera; family Muscidae; genus Haematobia; species Haematobia irritans. The sequence continues at coordinate 20,785 of PGFW01038653.1, read as the reverse complement.
AAATTTTCTATAGAAATAAAATTACAAAATTTTCTATAGAAATAAAGTTTCGACAAAAATTTTATATAGAAATAAAATTTTTACAAATTTTTCATATAGAAATAAAATTTGGACAAGATCTTTCTATTAGAAATGAAATTTTTGAAAAAATTGTCTATAGAAATAAATTTTGACAAATTTCTATTGAAATAAAATTTGGACAAAATTTTCTATTAGAAATACATAAAGAATATTGACAACATTTTCTATAGAAGTTAAATTTTTCACTAAATTTTCTATAGAAATCAAATTTTGACAAAATTTTCTAAAGAAATAAAATTTTGATAACATTTTTTACAGAAATAAAATTTTCACAAAATGTTCTATAGAAATAAAATTTTTCACAAAATTCATCTAACAGAAAAAAATAAATTTTTGATAAAATTTTTTACAGAAATAAATTTTTCACAAAATGTTTTTTTTTTACTTCTATAGAAATAAAATTTACACAAAGTTTTCTATTGAAAATAAATTTTTCACAACTTTCTATAGAAATAAATTTTTGACAAAATTTTCTATAGAAATAAAATTTGACAAAATTTCTATAGAAATAAAATTTTGACAAAGATTTCTATAGAAATAAAATTTTGACAAATTTTTATAGAAATAAAATTTTTGACAACATTTTCTGTTTACAAATAAAATTTTTGACAAATTTTTTTATAGAAATAAAATTTGGACTAAGTTATTCTGCCAGAAAATAAATTTGGACAAAATTTTTCTATAGAAATGACATTTGACAAAATTTTTCTATAGAAATAAAGATGATCTCTGGATTGCGTGTCTCCAAAAATGGCTCAACGCATTTATTTCGTGTGGTATGCTTAATGAGACCTTGAGCGTTTTTGACGGCTCGTTTTCGCAAATTGTGAATTATTGCTCATGTTGCGTGAAAGTGGGTGAGGCATATGTGGGTGAGTAATTAAGGAATGGTGTTGGCCTTAAGGCAAGCGTAATGAAATAAAAAATAAATAAAAAATAAAATTTTCACAAAAGTTTCTATGAAATATAAAATTTTGACAAAATTTTCTATAGAAATAAAATTTTGACAAAATTTTCTATAGAAATAAAATTTTGGACAAAATTTTCTATTATATAAAGGGAAATACATAATTAGACAAAATATTTTTTATAGAACTGAACAGGTTTTGAAAAAAATCTGTAGGAATACACTTTTCACAAATTTTCTATAAAATATTAAAAAAAAAAAAAAATCACTAAATTTTTTATAGAAAACTCTCTCTCGCTCTCTCTCTCTCTCTCGTGCAAATAAAGGTTCAGTTTAAAATTCAATTATAGCATAACGAAACGATCGAAAGGGAAGGAAAAATTATTTTCTTAATTTCCCGAAATAAAAGACTTTTAAACCAAACCATTAAAGATTATTTCTTTACAACAAAATGGTATTACTTATTTTTAAGGAACATTCTTACTTCAATGGATAACAATCTTTAAAGCCAAGATTTCATGACTTTCTTCTTAAATAAAATTTCTTTAGTTTAATTAATTTTTTTTCTACATGTTGCGTAGATTTTGGTGTTTTTTAATATTTGTATTTTTATTTTAGGTGTTCCGTCAAAGGTTTTGGAGAATATGGAAATGTTTCATCCCGTCATGGATACCAAGTGCTTGGATTTTTTAATTTTGCATTTACCACGTTTCTTTCCTAAAAGTCAGTCGTGTCAATGGGTTACGTGAATTTGCCTGATTCTCAATACAAATAGTTGCAATTGCCTTTGGATATTGAAAGTTCTATTGGCCTTTTCCGGAAGCAGATTGGCCATTTCTTGGCTGAATGGTAGAAAGTATTCATATAGCTAACTCTATGCCAAACCACATAATCGTAGGGATGTAGAAAACTCTGTATTCCAGTACATACTAGTCATAAGCTTCCGTAGAGGCGATGGCCTCATATATTCCACTGATATACAGTGAGCCGACAAAATAAAGTGTACAAAGCGAGTTTCTTATTTTCGGATTTTTTAAGTTTTTGAGGCAGAGACTTAAATACTTATAAGGTGTCTAAACAAATCGTAGATATAAACGCGACAAATAAAAAATATTTTTCGTGTGCTTACACTTATTCTTGAACGTTCACATGATATGTATCTAACGAGATGATTTTTTAAGAATTTTGGAAACAACAAGAATCTCATAAACTTTGTTGTATTCACGATATCATTACTTAGTAATACATAAAAATTACCAATTTTTGTGTTTTATTTTTACAGGACCTTCTGATGAGAGATGCCCATCTAGCTGCGTATTATATTTGAGACATTCTTCTACAACATTTACCCTCTTCGGAAAATTTCAAAAATGTTTGCCTAAAAACTCCTTGTTGAAACTGCTAATGAATCTAAGAAATTGTGAGCGGATTTATTGTGTAGAGTGAGAAGCTTTAAGGTTATCCGATTTATTGACCGAAGGATTTGCGCGTAAGTTGGAGAGCAAAGTTTTTGGGACCATTTCTCATAATTAAATATGCTATGCATTTTCTAGATCCTTGTTGGTCAATCGAATTTGCCAATTGTTTTTGTCATTTGGACAATATTTATTGGTTTGCCTTGGGCAATGCACTGGTATTTAATCATGCTTAGTAAAGGCTTTGGAGGAAAATTGGTGCACCCGGATTGGAGCGATTGTTTGGACAAACGAAGGTTTATTCTTTTATGATTAGTTATGAAATCTATATGGAGGGTGGTCCAATCATAAGCTGTGTTGTGGAAATAAAATTTTGACAAAAATTTCTATAGAAATAAAATTTTGACAAAATTTTCCATAGAAATAAAATTATTGACAAAAATTCTTCTATAGAAATACAATTTTGACAAAATTTTCTATAGAAATAAAATTTTTGACAAAATTGTCTATAGAAACAAAAGTTTGACAAAATTTTCAATTTTCTATAAAAGTTTGACAAAATTTTCTATAGAAATATAATTTTGCTCCAAAATTGTCAATGATAATAAATTTGGAAAAAAAAACTCTATCGAAATTAAAATGTTGACAAAATTTCTATTTTGATTAAAATTTTCTATAGAAATAAATTATTTGACAAAAATTTCTTAATAAATAAAAATTTGACAAAAATTTCTAATAAAAATAAATTTTACAAATTTTTCTATGGAAATAAAATTTTGACAAAGTTTTTTAAAGAATTAAAATTTAGACAAAATTTTCTATAGAAATAAAATTTAAAAAAAAGGCCTATAAAAATAGAATTTTAACAAAATTTTTGACAAAATTTTCTTATTAAATAAAATTTGGACAAAATTTTCTACAGAAATAATAATTTTCTATAGAAATCAAAATTTTGCATTTTCTTAGATCCTGTTGGTCAAATCGAATTGCCAAATTGTTTTGTCATTTGACATATTTAATTGGTTGCCTTGGCCAAGGCACTGGGATATTAAATCGATGCTTAGTAAAGGCTTTGGTAGGAAACTTGGTGCACGCCGGATGGAGGATTGTTTGGTCAAACACAGGTTTTTCTTTAATGATGTTATGAAATCTATATGGAGGGTGGTTCCAATCATAAGCGTGTGTGGGAAATAAAATTTGACAAAAATTTCTATAGAAATAAAAATTTTGACAAATTTTCCATAGAAATAAAATTAATTGACAAAAATTTCTATAGACATACAATTTTGACAAATTTTTTCTATAGAAATAAAATTTTTTTGACAAAATTGTCTATAGAAACAAAAGTTTGACAAAATTTTCTTTCAATTTTCTATAAAAAGTTGACAAAAATTTTCTTATAGAATATAATTTTGCCAAAACTTGTCAATGATAATAAAATTTGGAAAAAAATCTATCGAATAAAATGTTGAAAAATTTTTCTGATTTTGATAACAATTTTTCTATTAGAAATAAAATTTTTGACAAAATTTCTAATAAATAAAATTTTGACAAAAATTTCTAATTAAAAATAAAATTTGACAATTTTCTATGAAATAAAATTTTTGACAAAGGTTTTTTAAAGAATTAAATTTAGACAAAATTTTCTATAGAAATAAAATATAAAAAAAATGGCCTATAAAAATAGAATTTTAACAAAATTTTTGACAAAATTTTCTATATTAAATAAAATTTGCGACAAAATTTTCTACAGAAATAAAATTTTCTATAGAAATAAAATTTTGACAAAATTTTCTAATTAGAAATAAAATTTTGACAAAATTTTCTATAGGAATATTTTACAAAAATTTTCTATGGAAATTAAAATTTTTACAAAATTTCCAATGCCAAATAAAATTTTGACAAATTTTTATATAGAACTACATTTCGTCAAAAATTTTCAAGGTAGAAATACAATTTTTTCACAAAAATTTTCTATAGAAATAAAATTTTTGAGAAAATTTTTCTTATAGAAATAAAATTTTGACAAAATTTCATAGAAATAAAATTATTGACAAAAATTTTCTATTTTCTCTAAAAAGTTTGACAAAATTTTCTATAGAAATATAATTTTTGCCGCAAATGGTCAATGTAATAAATTTTGAAAAAATCTATTCGAAATAAAATTTTGACAAAATTTTCTATTTTGATAAAATTTTTCTATTAGAAATAAAATTTTTGACAAAAATGTCCTATAGGAAATAAATTTTGGACAAATTTTTTCTATGGAAAATAAAATTTTGACAAAGTTTTTTAAAGAATAAAAATTTAGACAACAATTTTCTATTAGAAATAAAATTTTAACAAAATTGCCTATAGAAATAGAATTTTTTAACAAAAATTTTCTATATAAATAAAATTTGCGACAAATTTTTAACGAAATAAAATTTTCATAGAAACATAAATTTTGGACACAAAAATTTTCAATTAGAAATACAATTTTGACAAAATTTTCCATTTAGAAATAAAATTCTAATGAAAACACAACAACAAACAGTGATTAGAGAACAATAAACCAACAATAACAAAACAAAACGAAATGAATTAAAATTTCTAGACAAAAATATTTCTATAGAAATAAAATTTAAAAATTTTTATAAGAAATAAAATTTTAACAAAATTTTCTATAGAAATAAGTTTTAACTAAAATTTTTGACAAAATTTCTATATTAATAAAATTTTGAGAATAAAATTTTGTATTAGAATACAATTTTGACAAAATTTTTTCTACAGAAATAAATTTTGACAAAATTTTTCAATGGAAATAAAAGATTTAAAAAAAATTTTCTTATTAGGAATAAATTTTACAAAATTTTCTATGAGAATAAAATTTTTGACAAATTTTCTATGGAAATAAAATTTTTGACAAAATTTTATATAGAACATACAATTTTGCCAAATTTTCTATAGGGAATAAGTTTTTTGAAAAAATCTTTCTATTAGAAATAAATCTTTAATAAAATTCGTCATATAGAAATAACATTTTGACAAAATTGTCAATGATAATAAAATTAAAAAAAAAAATCTATCCGAAATAAATTTTTGACAAAAAATTTTCTTATGAAATATAATTTGGACAAATTTTCTGTAGAAAAAAAATTTTGCCAAAAAAATTTTTTCTATAGAGTAAAATTATTGCGCGAAATTTTCTATAAAAATAAATGTGATAAAGTTTTTTTTAAAGAATTAAAATTTAGACAAAAAATTTTCTATTAGAAATCCAATTTTAACAAAAATTTCTTATAGAAATTACAATTTAAACAAAATTTTATATGAAACTTAAAATTTGTCAAAATTTTCGACAGAATACAATTTGAATAAAATTGTCTATAGAAGTAAAATTTTTGGCAAAATTGTCAATGATAATAAAAATTAAAAAAAAAAATCTATCCGAAATAAAATTTTTGACAAAGTTTTCTATTTGACAAAATTTCTATAGAAATAATTTGACAAAATTTTCTATAAGAAATATATTTTGCCAAAATTTTCTATAAGAAGCTAAACTTTTGACGAAAATTATTTCTATAGAATAGATTTCGACAAAAATTTTCTATAGAAATAAAATGTTGACAAAATTTTCTATATGAATAAAATTAATGACAAAATTTTCTAAAGAACGGCTAACTATTTTTTGAGAAAATTTTATAAAAGTGAAATTTTGGAACAACGTTTTAAAGCAATTAAAAATTTTGACAAAATTTTCTTATAGAAATTAAATTTACACAAAATTTTCCTATAAAAATAAATTTTGGACATAATTTTCTATATGAATAAAATTCTCAAAATTTTACTATGGAAATAAATTTTCCTATAGACATAAAAATTTTGACAAATTTAATAATAGAAACTTACAATTTTTGTCAAACATTTTCGATAGAAATTACAATTTCACAAAATTTTTCTTTAGAAAAAGATCAATTTTTTTACAATAATTTTTCTATAGAAATAAAATTTTGTCAAATTTTTTATGGAAATAAAATTTTGACAAAATTTTCTACAGAAATAAAATTTTGTCAAATTTTTCTATGGAAATAAAATTTTGACAAAATTTTCTATAGAAATAAAATTTGACATTGATAACACTTACAGGTATGGAATCAAAAACGTCCACCATTGGTTGAGCGCCATAATGCATTTTGCTTTATCCTGTTACTCAATTACCACCGTTGATTATGCTAATTAATGCCGTTTGATTAGCAGGGGGCCAGCAGTATGCTACAGGCTATGTCATTGGCCTTATACTTGTGTCTCGGATGTGGGATGCATACCGAAGGATTTGTATAAAGTCACATCATTGTTACGGATATAACTCCGGTGTCCACAAGGCCTTGGGAATAGAAATATCTTTTTGTTGTTATTAATTCTCCCATAAACATTCGTAACCTTTTCAGCCGATTCAGTTTTTAATGCCAGAGTTTATGTTTGCTGCCTTATATACGGAACTTATTAAGACCGCCGATAAATATGAAAAAATCTAATAACGAGGATAGAGCTACATTTGTTCTTCACCCTCGTCTGAGGGCATTTGTTCCATTGATGAGGATGATAAAGCACACTGATCAAATGATTTATTTCTAAAAAACAGGCCAAAGATATATATAATTCTGAAAACGTATGGTGAAGTCGATGGACGCGTGTTGTGGCATGAGTGCTGTTAGTACGGTTAAGCATTTGGATGAAATTTGGTTACAGCGGATTCGGATCGTATGAGTCAGTCCTCCGGCCTAATTTATGCTATGGAATTGGATCGTTGGTATAACAGATATTTATAGCTGAAATATTGGCAAGTGACTGTCCTTACAACCGGATATTGACGCAAGCAATCCGATTAAAGGGTAAGTACGAAATTGTCCAATGGTAGTATTACGCAGCTGCTGCCGCTAGCTGAAAAATCTGAGTGAAGTATTATTTGAAAATAGTGGAGTAGATGAAAAAAATTGAAGTAGCATTTACATTTTTGAAAACAAACAATAGCGTCGCGTGAGCCGTATTCCTTTGCTAAAAGAAAAAAAAAAATGATATTAAAGAATTTATTAATTAATAATATATTCTATATTTCTCATGGAATTATTGCACTACTTACGATTCATCTTGCACAGTTCACGCATTGACCACTTTGTACAAAGCAAAAATAAAGGTTTGCCATTCCAGCGATTGAAAAATAGGTTGCATTAATGTTCAAATGATTAAAAACACCAACTTTATGTTCATTCGTAATTTAAGGAATAGGAAAAAATTTAGGATAATTACGGGGACAATTTCAAAAATTCTGAAGCAGAACAAAAAGTGGAAGCAGCATTTTTGAAGAAGGGCTGATGAGTAAATTTTGTGCTGAAAATGAAGCAAATACTTCGATTGACAGTAGTTAGCGGCAGCACTGGTAATTACGATCTAGGGGAACGGAATATCTTTTCAAAAGCATAATTTTACTTTTGCGAGTGAAAAACATCAGGAACATTTTTTGTCGCATGATGATTTTTTTCTCGCCCAATATTACAGATACATATTTTCCTTATATAATAAATATGTTGAGGACAAAAACATATTACATGTTGAATATTTAATATTTTTATGTAAATTTATTTATACATCCTAAAATGTAGCGATGCGCTAATAAAATTTTGTACAAAATTTTCTATAGAATAAAATTTTTACAAAATTTTCTATAGAAATAAAATATTAAAAATTTTCTATAGAAATAAAATTTTACAAAATTATTTTATTAGAAATAAAATTTTTGATCAAAATTTTCTATAGAAATAAAATTTATTCAAAATTTTCTATAGGAAATAAAATTTTTACAAAATTTTCTATAGAAATAAAATTTTTAACAAAAATTTTCTATAGAAATAAAATTTTGTCAAATTTTCTATAGAATATAAAATTTTGTCAAAACTTTTCTATAGAAATAAATTTTTTTCTAATATAAATAAATTTTGACCCTAAATCTTTCATAGAAATAAAATTTTGACAAAATTTCTTTATGGAAATAAAATTTTTGTCAAAATTGTCGCATAGAAATAAAATTATTGGAAAGCAATCGTTAAAGGGTAGGTGTGCACATTCAATGGCAGAATTACATCAATGGGTAGGAATATGTTTCAAGAGCATAATGTTACTTTTGCCGAGGAACATGGAACATTTTTCCGCATAAATAATTTTTTCTCGCCCCAAATTAGATACATTATTATTCCGAGATAATAATATGGTTTGAGACAACATGCTTACACGTTATCCTCGTGAAAAATCTAATATTTATTAAATTTAATTTTTTTTTTTTAAATTTAGTTATGCCATAATCCTTCACATTGTCGGTCTGTATTTAGTGATTGATGTTGTTTAACCATTCTCTACTTGAGGTTTGTTATACCTATTTGAAAGAATAAACAAGGAATGGCTTATAGGAAACAAAATTGCGGTACAAGTGAAAAGATACCAAGTTCCCCTTTCAGGCGAGCTCAAGGGGCAAAATATTAGGAAACTAAAGCTCCATTACTCAAAACATGTTTTTCATAGATCAAACATCATTCGATCTCAGGTAAATGATATTTAAAAGGTGGTAGCGGTAGTAATCATACCCACCTTTGAAAAAATCATTGCTTGTCACAATGATTATTTTTCTTTGAATATAATAAACAAGTATATACCGCGCCGTTAAGCTTCGGCCAGGCCAGAATCTTATGTACCCTCCACATGGATTGCGTAGCGAAACTTCTACGAATGTGACTGTCAGTCCACAAACGAATTTACTTGGGTTAGTGCGATATCTTAAAACTTCTTAACATCGCTTTCTAAATTGTGAGCTTTTAGTCCATACGTGGTATATATTTAGACAAAAAAGGTATGTGTGTTAACACTTTGCGATGCAGGTTTTCTTAAACTTTTCTTAAACCGGTCTACTCGATTTGAAGATGGGCTAGTCCATACGCGAGTATATATAAAAAAAAAGGTCGATTAAATACTATAATAATTCAGTTTTGACAAAATTTTCTATAGAAATAAATAAAATTTTCAAGCAAAATTTCTTATAGAAACAAAATTTTCTAACAAAATTGTTCTATCGAAATAAATTTTCACAAAATGTTCCTATAGAAATTAAAAATTTTGACATAATTTTCATATAGAAATAAAATTTTAACAAAATTTTCTATAGAAAACAAATTTCCACAAAATTTTCATACTCGAAATAAAATTTTCACAAAATGTTTCTATAGAAATAAAATGTTTGACATAATTTTCTATAGAAATTAAAATTTGACAAATACTTTTCTTAATAGAAATTAAAATTTGCTAGCATTACTTTTGCTGGATCGGCTATATAATAACTGTAGACGGTATGGACAATTTTTGGCATGGTGTTAGCGGCATATACTAGCACAATTAACAAAATTTCACCACGTACCAAATTTTTAACCTGATCCGAATGAATTTGCGTTCCTCTAGAGCCTCCGGGAAGTCAAATCTTGGGATCGTTTAAATCGTGGCTTTATATAATTAAGACCAGGTATGGACCAATTTTTTGATTTGGTTGTATAGAGACCCATATACTAACACCACGTTACCAAATTCAACCGGATCGGGCTGAGTTTGCCTCGTTCCAAGGGGCTCCGCGAGTGTCAAATTTGGGGAATCGGTTTTTTTTTGGGGGGCTATAATTAATTATTGGACTGTATAAACAATTCATTTGCATTAGTTGTTGGATACCATATCACTAACATCACCTACCAAATTTTTCAACCGATTTGCATTGATTTTTTTGCTCTTTCACAGGGGTTCCGGAAGTCAAATCTGTGGGATCGAGTTTATTATTTGCTGGGGCTATATATAATTCATGCGGACCGATATGGACCAATTTTTTGCATGGTTGTTAGAGACCATATTACTAACACCACGTACCAAATTTTCAAGCCAGATCCGTATGAAATTGCTTCTCTTAGAGGCTTCCGCAAGCCAATCGGGGGATCGGTTTATAATGGCGGGCCTATATTAAATTACGACCGATGTGGAACCAATTTTTGCATCATAGTGGTTACATACCAATAATACTAACACCATGTACCAAATTTTCAGATGATCGCGAATGAAATTTGTTCTTTTTAGAGGGTCTGCCAAGCCCAAATTTGGGGCCTGTCCATTATAATGGGGGCTATACGTAAAAGCTGCACCGACTATGGACCATTTGCATTACCAATCCGACCTACATCAATAAATCAACTATTATGCCAAGTTTTCAAGTCGATAGCTTGTTTTCGTTCGGAAAGTTTAGCGTGATATTCAACAGACGGACGCGACGACGAAGCACACATTGTCAGATCGACTCAGATTCACCACGACCCAAGAAATATATAATACTTTATGGGGGTCTTAGCAGCAATATTTCGAATGTGTTACAAACGGAATGACAAAGTTAATATACCCCCATCTTATGGTGAGGGTATCAAAATATTTTTTTAGTTGATTCTATTAAAATAAAACAACGTAATATACGGCCCTTAAGTTTCGGCCAGCCGCGTCTTTATGTACCCTCCACCATGCGAATGCATACGAAACGAGTGCTAAGACTGTCATCCACCCACGAATTTACTTGCCATCGCAGGCAACTTATCTCTCTCT
>PGFW01038644.1:0-10124 GCA_003123925.1 Haematobia irritans | reverse complement strand
CTGAAACCTCTAGGGCTACAGTTCATACAATGCGTTCTAAAGATTCCTCCACTGAGACCTTCGAACCCACAAACTCCCACCACTAGGGGGCAACAGTTCTCCCACTGAGATATTCGAGCCAACATTTCCCCCACTGAGACCTTCGGGTCTAAAACTCCAACACTGAAATATTCCGGGCTGCAGTTCTCTCTTAGAGACCTCAAGGGCTATACACTCCCAACTGAGACCTTCGAGGGTACAGTTCTCAAACTGACTGATTGCTTTTCAAGGAGCCTATTAGCTTCCTTCCACAGAGACTTCTAGGGCAATAGCTTCCCATTCTTCAAATCTTAGGCCCTACTAATCGGGGCCAAACCATTCACCTCACCAGCTTAAAAAAGCGTCCGCGAAAAAAGTAGGTGAATTATGTTCTTTTTGGATCCGGAAGTAGGTGTAAAATTGGCCACAGAAGCCGATAAATTTAACATGGGCTTGTCATAGGACGGTATGTCCACCATTTCACAGCCGTTGGCACTTGAAATTTTTATCACCTTCTTAATCTGTGCATTCAAATTCAGTGTTTTTGGATGCTGAATTTAAAAATGTTGTCAATTTTGACAAATAAATTATTTTTTACCCTCCATCATTAGGATGGGGGTATATTAACTTTGTCATTTCCGTGTTGCTAACACATCGACTCCCCAAATATTGCTCTAAGGACCCCATAAAGTATATATATTCTGGGTCGCTGTGTGAAATTCTGAGTCGAATCTAAGCATAGTCCGTCCGCGTCCGTCCGTCCGTCCGTCCCGTCTGTTGAAATCACGCTAACTTTCCGAACGAAAAACAGCTATCGACTTGAAACTTGGCACACGTAGCTTGTTATCGAGTGTAGGTTCGGATGGTATTGAAAATGGGCCATAATCGGTCCACTTTTACGTATAAGCCCCCATATAAAGGCTACCCTCAGATTTGGCTTGCTTGGCAAGCCTCTAAAAGGAAGCATATTTCATCCGATCCGGCTGAAATTTTGGGTATTATTGGTGTTGGTATATGTCTCTAACAACCATAGCAAAAATTGCGTCCACATCGCGCTATCATAATTTATATATAGCCCATATAAACCGATCCCCAGATCTTGGCTTGTGAGCCTCTAACAGAAGCATATTTCATCCGCATCCGGCTGGAAAATTTGGTATTATGCGTGTTGTATATTGGTCTCTAACAACCATGCAAAGTTGCGTATCACATCGGTCCATAATTATATATCAGCCCCCATATAAAACCGATCCCGAGATTTGGCGTACGGAGCCTCTCGGAGGAGCAGAATTAATCCGATCCGGTTGAAATTTGGTACATGGTGTTGGTATATGGTCTCTAATAACCATGCAAAAATTGGTTCCCATCGGTCCATAATTATATATAGCCCCCATATCAAACCGATCCCTCAGATTTGGCCTTGCGGTAGGCCTCAAATAGAAGAAAATTTCATCCGATCCGGCTGAAATTTGGTTATATGGTCTCTAACAACCATGCCAAAAAATTTGGTCACATATCGCGTTCTTTAATTCTATATAGCCCCCATATAAACCGTATCCCCAGATTTGGCTTAGTGGAGCCTCTAAGAGAAGATATTTCATCCGATCCGAGCTGAAATTTGGTAACATGGGTTGTTGCGTATATGGGTCTCTACACAATAATGCACAAATTGGTCACAATTGGTTTCCATAATTATATATAGCCCAATAAAATAAACCGATCACCAGATTTTTGACGCTTGCGCGAAGCCTCAAAGAGAAGCAAATTTCATCCGATCCGGCTGAAATTTGGTACATGCTGTTGGTATATGGTCTCTAACAACCGTGCAAAAATTGGTCCACATCGTTTCATAATTATATATAGCCCCCATATAAACCGATCCCAGATTTTAGGCTTCGCGAAGTCTTCCATGAAAGCAAATTTCATCCAATCCATGTTGTAATTTGGAAACATTGGTCCATATTCGGTCCATAATGTATATATAGCCCCCATATAAAACGTTCTCCCAGATTTGGACCTCCGGAGCCTCTTGGAGGAGCAAAATTCATCCGATCCGGTTCAAATTAGGCAACGTGGTGTTAGTATATGGTCGCTAACAACCATACCAAAAATTGCGTCCAATCACACAAAAATTTGGTCCATATCGCGTTCATAATCATGGTTGCCACTAGAGCTCAAAAATAATTCTACCAAAATTTTATTTCTATAGAAAATTTTGCTTCAAAATTTTATTTTCTAGAGGAAAATTTTGATTTAAAAATTTTATTCGCTTTCATTAATAAATTTCATCATTTTCAAAAATTTTATTTCTATTAGAAAATTTTTGTCATAATTTTATTTCTATAGAAAATTTTGTATCAAATTTTATTCGGGTTCATAAATCATAGCTTGCCCACTTCGAGCCACAACATAATCGACCAGATTTTATTTCTATAGGAAAAATTTTGCCCAAAAGTTTTATTTCTATAGAAAATTTTGTTTAAAATTTTATTTTCTGTAGAAATTTTTGTCAAAACTTTTCTTTCTTATTACAAAATTTTGTTCATAATTTTTATTATCTATAGAAATTTTGTGAAAATTTTATTTTCCATAGAACAATTTTTTTAAAATATTTTCTTTCTGCCAGAAAATTTTTTGTCAAAATTTTATGTCTACTTTTTGTCAAACTGAATTATATAACGTTATTTTGGAATCGATCTTTTTTGATTTAATATATTACTACGTAATTGGACATTACAATTTAGAGAGATGGGTGTTTAGGAGGTTTTAAGATACCTTGCCATAGTGCAAGCGTTTACCGCAACTTAAGTAACATTCGATTCGTGGATGCGCAGTGTTTAGAAGAAGGTTTTACGCAATCCATTGATTGGAGGGTACATAAGCTTCGGCTGAGGCCGAACTTACTGCCGTATATTAACTTGTTATATTTTTTAATGATTTTTTAATGCATTCCAAACGCTTTGTCCGAACGTTTGAATTAATATATTTTTAAAAATTCCCAATATTCTTGAATGGACAAAAATTTTCAATATTTGCTTACCATTTTATTTAAAGCCTTACTAATACATACATTTAAATATGACTCGATCTGGACAAGAATTTAATCAGACTCTACAAAATCTATAGACTCCAAATTTAAGGTCGGCTAATGCACTAGGGTTGCGAAAACACAATGTTAGGCAAAAAATATGCGGGAAACATTTAAATTCTTAAAGCAATTTTAAGGAAAACTTCGCAAAAGTTTAATTTATGATTTATCGCTCGTATATATATGTATTAAGAAGTTTTAGGGAAAATATTTAGAGTCATTTTACAACTTTTCGACTTAAGTAGTGGCGATTTAACAAGGAAAATGTTTGGTTATTTTGACCATTTTTGTTCGAAATCAGAAAAACATATATATGGCAGCTGTATCTAAATCTGAACCGATTTCAACCAAATTTAGCACATACCGACTTAATTACTAATTGTACTCCTTAGTGCAAAATTTCAACCCAAATTGGGCCTAAAACTTCTGGCTCTGCCGGGGCCAATATAAGTCCATATTCGGGCGAAAAATATATATGGAAGCTATATCTAATCGAACCGCATTTCAATAAAATGTAGGCACACATGACTATTACTACCAATTGTACTCCTCGTGCAAAATTCTCAGCTAAATCGGCCGGATTTAAAAACTTCTGGCTTCTGCAGTGGCCATATAAAGTGCATATCGGCGAAAGCCATATATAATGGGAGCTATATCTTAAAATATGAATCGATTTCAACCACATTTGGCACGCATAGCCTACAATTGCCTCTCTCCCTGTGCCAAAATATCAACCAAATTGCAGGCCAAAACTTCTGGCTTTTTTAGGACCACATTAGTTCCATATCGGGTGCGAAAGGCATATACTTATGGAGCTCTATTCTAAATCTGAACCGATTATTCAATTCAAAAATTTTGCACACATTGACTATAACGACTAAGTGTTATGTTATGCTACAAAATTTCAAGCCAAATCGAAAGATATATATCGGGAGCTATATCTTAATCCTAAACCGATTTCTTCCAAAAATCAATAGGGTTCTATTCTGACCCAAATTAGGAACATTGCTGCCAAAATGTGTTCACAGAACAGACGGACGGACGGACAGAACGGACATCGTTACTGTCGACTCAGGCGGACCCACCCTGAGCATTATTGCCAAAAGACAACCATGTGTCTATCTCGTCTCCTTCTGGTGGTGTTTACAAACATATGCACTAACTTATAATAACCCTGTTCCCACAGGTGTGGCGCCAGGTATAATATGCTGGAAACATTTTAATCTGAAGCAATTTAAAGGAAACTTCGCAAAAAGTTTATTTATGAATTTTATCGCTTAGATATATATGTATTAGAAAGTTTAGGAAAATTACAGTCATTTTTACAACTTTCTCGACTTAAGGCAGTGGCGATTTATCAAGGAAAATGTTGGTTTTGGGACCATTTCTATTTCTAGTTCGAAATCAGAAAAACATATATATGCGGAGCTATAATCTAAATCTGAAACCGCTATTTCAACCAAATTTGGCACGCATAGCTTACAATACTAATTATTACTCCCTTGTGGCCAAAATTTCAATTAAATTCGGAAGTAAAAGATTTGGCCACTGTGGCATATGAGTGTAAATCAGGTGGCGACTATATGTATGGAGCTTATATCTAAATCCTGAACGATTATCAATAAAATTTTGGCACACTTCGGACTTAACACCACATAATTGTTACTCTAGTGCAAAATTTTCAAACCAAATTGCATGGTAAAACTCTGCGCTTTCTGGCGACACGTATTTTATTCTATATTGGCGCGAAAGATATTATATGGGAGCTATATCTAAATTCTGAACCGATTTCAATCAAATTTGTCACACTTGGACTATAGTACTAATTGTTCTTCTTTGTGCCAAATTTTTTAAGCAAATTAGGGTAAAACTCTGGCTTCTTGGCTGCCATATAAGTCCATCATCGGGGCCGAAATAATATATGGGAGCTATATTTCTTAAATCTGAAACGTATTTCTTCAAGTCCAATAGAGTTTCTATCCTGAAGCCAAAACACATTACTTGTGCCAAATTTGAAGTTGATTTTGCGACTTAAAACTGCGACCTAACAGTTGATTAACAAAAATGTGTTTTCACGAACAGACGGACGCTGGCTAACAGGTTAGCTGATAAGTCCCCGGTCGAACACATAGATGGCATCGCTAGTATTAAATCCATTTTATTTTTATATAGTATCAACCTTCAAATTGATACGTGTTCACCAATTTGACGTCTTAAGTCAATTAGTCTGTGTGAGATAGAGCGCTCCTTTTGTGAAGCCAACTTTTTGTTATTGTGAAAAAAAATAAATGGAAAAAAAAAGGTAATTTCGTGTTTTTTGATAAAAATACTGTTTTCTGAAGCGGAAAATACGGTGGAAGCCAAAAACATCAAAAAAATCCACAAAATGATTTTTGATTGCCCCGTAAAAATGGAAAGTGGAACGAATCAGCCAAGGAACCTTGAAAGATATCAAAGGGAACGTGTTGGTCATATCATTCATCAATATTTGGATATGCGGCGAACTCTGTGCAAAAATGGGTGCCGCGCGTGCTCACATTTGACCAAAAACAACAACGTGGTTTTGATGAATTTCTGCAGCGGTGTTTGCAGCTGTTAAACTGCGTTAATTGCACCCGAGTTTTTTCCGCTCGATATGTCACATATGGATGAAACATGGCTCCATCACTACACTCCTGAGTCCAATCGACAGTCGGCTGAGTGGACAGCGACCGGTGGACCGTCGCCGTCAAGCGTGGAAATACTCAAAAGTCCGATGACAAAGTAATTGGCCTCTGTTTTTTGGTATGCGCATGGAATAATATTTATCGAATAATCTTGAGAAGGGAAAAACCATCAACAGTGACTATTATAATGGCGTTATTTGGAAGCGTTTTTGAAGTTCTCGAAATTCGCGGCAAAACGGCCCCCATTATGAAGGAAGAAAAAAAGTGGTGTTACACAAGACAAACGCATCGCGCCACAATGTCATTTGAGAACGATTGGCCAAAAATGCATGAATTGGGCTTCGGATTGCTCCCCACCCACCGTTATTCCTCCAGCCATCTGGCCCCCAAGCGGCTTTTTTTCTTGCCTTCTCAGAAGCCTCAAAAGGATGCCCGCAGGGAAAAATTTAGCTGCAATGAAGAGAGTGATTCGCCGGAAACTGAGCCGTCTATTTTGAGGCAAAACCGAAGGAGTACTACCAAAAATGCGGTATCACAATTTGGAAGGTCGTTATAATCGTGTATCGCTCCTTGCAAGGGAACTATTGTTGAATAATAAAAACGGAATTTTTGACAAAAATGTCGAATGTTTTTCTTTGTTAGACCGTGGGCTTAACAGCTCAACCCTGCTTATATCGGCACTTAATTTTTTAATTAAAGAAAGTTTTATTGAGTCAATTGTTTCAATTGTTTATTAAATTATAGGACAAAATTTTGGAATATTTGCGTCCCTGCCGTTAAACAAGTCGTTTTTGTCTTTTGAACTAAGCGAACAATTTTTCATAACAAGTAAAGAAATGGAATATGTAGTTTTTATAATTTTAAAATTTATCTTAAAACGTTCTTCAAATTTAGGCTAAGACTTATTTAGAGGTTTTGCATTCTTTGGTTTAAAGGGTCCGCTAAAAATTTCTTTTAGTTTAAAGAAGCCGCATCTTTGGCTCAGAATCTGTACCAAAATCCTTAAAGAAAGGTAAAAATCTTTGGATCCAAGTAAAGTTTGTTTTTTGTGTGTACACGTGGGAAATTTTATATTTTAATTTTATTTTAGTTTATATCGATTATTTTACACCAAAAAAAAACATATTATCTTTATAAACAATGTTTCAACTCTAAGAATCCCTTGTAGCAAATAAACTGTCTTTTTACCTGAAGAGCACAACAAAAAATTAACCTTTAGCCATTTGGTAGAATAACGGGAAGACGCCATTCTCAGAGAGAATTTGTAAAACAATTTACTCTTTCTATCTAGAAAAAAACAAATTGGACATCAAAGAATTTTATCCATAAAAGCCGTTAAAAATAATCTTTACTCCTACCCTTTTTGCATTTGGACATTTTATGGAAATCTCGGGAACTACGATAAAACATGTTTAACCAAACATAAATTAATTAAAAATGACGATTGAAGCTCTACCATTTCTCCAGTAATTTACATACATCCAATGGTTACATTTAAAGCTGTTCCAATTTTGTCCCTTGCCAATTTGTTAGCCATTGCTATTAAAGTTCACATTGAGAGCCGTGATTATCCTTCATGAAGAACAACCATCCGAAAACATCTGTACTTGCGAGTAACTTGACCAATTTCAAATCTATACTTTTATAGAATCCAGGACAGCGAATTTCATGATTTGATAAACTTTTGTAGTTCTACTGAAATTGAGACGCTTATTTAGCCGAAATAACGTATTTTTTAAAGTAATCTTTACATTTTTATTCATATTTTAAGATATCCACTACCATTACTCCAAGTTTTCCTGACGATTATATATGCGAAAATTAAAATCATAAAGTAATTAAAAATTTAATTATCCAATTTAGGAAAACATTGATATAATATTTTTTTTGCTGCAAATTAAGACTTCCCTATTCGTGGCTCTATTGAATATCTAAATATGGGCAAGTGACGAAATTATATTTGAATTAAATTATCGACTCATACATTGTATGTAGTTTGTTTGTTAAATTTTAATAGCTTAATTCCCTATCAAAATAATAATTATGTTATTGGACCATGAAATAGATTTTTCTTTTATTCGATCGATAAGACCAATAACACTAGTAATACAAAAATTTAAAAAATTTTTTTCACTGTACCACTTGATGAGTGGCACATTTTTATGAATTTTTTGAATACTGCTGAATTCAAAAACAAAGTATAATACAGCACTAATGTTTCAGCCGGGCGAATCTTAAATACCCACACCATTGAACCAAATATTTAGGGTTTCCTTTTGAAATTTCAGGAGGGCTTGAGCGACTTTGAGGACACTTCCCGCAAGGATAAATTAAAGGATTTCACCTTATGAGGACTATATCAGCATTTCTGTATTTTATAAGAACCATATTTTGTATTCGAATTTTAGTAGTGAATCATTGACATTCTCTTGTAAGTTAGGCAAGAAACTATAAAATAACGTCATTGATTTTTAAATCTTAAATCGTGCTAGAAGCTAAAATCTGGAAATGTTCACATTTTGAGTTTTCAAGCACATTTTCATGATCAGTGCGCCTTCTACACCTCAATAAAGTGAATGTCCGGTCTATTTTTGGAGGCATTTACCAAGGACCGATTAAAAACTATAATCCGATACAACGTTTTATGTTGAGCCTAAAATACCAGAATATTTTACAATTTCAGCGCCAAATCAGATTAAAACTACGTTTCTAGAACCCAAGGAGTTAAATCTTGGAGATCGCTTCTTTATGAGCGCTAAAATATTGACCGAATACTCACGTTTTTCGGCACACATCTTTATGACCCGAAAATACCTCTAGATTTCAATTTCAGCAAATAGGGATTAAAAACTTCGGATTCTAGAAGTCAAGAAGTAAAATCGGGAAATCGGTCTATATGTTTAAAATAAGGGCGGCTATACTCAAATTATGCGACCGATACTCACCATTTTTCGGCACAGCCTCTTTATTGGTCCTAAAAATACCTCTAGATTTCCAAATTTTTCAAACAAATTGGATAAAAACTACGGATTCTATTACAGCCAACAAGACCCCAAATCGGGAGGTCGTTTATATGGCGATCATACCAAAAACATGGACCGATACTCACATATTTTTGGGCACACGTACTTTGTGGTCCTACCAAATACCTCATAGATTTCCAATATTCAGTTTCAATTGAATTAAAAACTGCGGTTTCTATAAACCCAGAAGCTAAAATCGGCAGAGATCGGTCTATATGCGGGGCTATACCAAAACATGGACCGATACTCACCATTTTTGGGCCACACCTCTTTATGGTCATATAAATACCTCTAGATTTTTCAAATTTCAGGCAAATGAATAAACAAGTATATACGGCCGTAAGTTCGGCCAGGGTCCGAATTCTTTATGTTACTCTTCCACCATGGATTGCGTAGGAAACTCCTAGATAAGACTGTCATCCACAATCGAAGTACTTGTGGTTGCTGGTATCTTTAAAACCTTCTTAACATCGTTTTTTCTAAATTGTGAGTTAGTCCATACGTTGTATATATTAGACAAAAAAGTTATGTATAGTTAAGTCTACAAATAACTACGAATCGATATGGACTTTTTGCACGGTACGTAGAGAAGCCAGAATTGAAATCTGGGGGTCGCCTTATATGGGGGCTATATTCAATTTATGAACTGATATGCGACCAAATTTTTTTGTTGTGAGTGATACTAGCACAATTGTACCAAAATTTTTTCAACTCACTCGGATGAAATTTGCTCTCCAAGTTCTAAAAACCAAATTTCTCGCGAATCGGTTTATATTGGGGCTATATATGATTATGCGTTCTGATATGGCCACTTTTTGGCACATGGTTGTTAAATATCATATACGATCACCACGTACCAAATTTCAAGCAAGGATCGGATGAATTTTGCTTCTCACAAAAGGCACCGGAGGTCAAATCTGGGGATCAGGTTTATATGGGAGGCTATTATTATACATTTATTGACTGATAGGAACCAATTCCTGCATGGTTGTTTTTTTTTCTTGGATACAATTATACTAACATCAAGTATCCAAATTTTCAACTGAATCAGATGAATTTTGGTGCTTCCAAGAGGGCTCCGGAGGTCAAATCTTTAGGGATCGGTTTATTTATGGGGCATGGGAGTTTGAGGCCATATTATTAACCACCACAGTACCAAATTTCAACTGAAATCGCAGATGAATTTTGGTCTTCAAGAGGCTCCGGATGTGTTCAAATCTGGTGATCGGTTTAATATGGGGGCTACAAATATATTAATTAGGACGATTGTGGAACCAATTTTTTTGCATTGGTTGTTAGAGACCATAATAATCCTCTTCCTTTTTTCCT
>PGFW01038615.1:0-10579 GCA_003123925.1 Haematobia irritans | reverse complement strand
AGAAGAAAGATATTTCTCAACCCCTCCACAAGAAACGAAGTTCTGATCAGTCAGGTTGTGCGTCCAGAGAATGTGATATATCAGAAGGAAGCAATGCCTGGGCTATAAGGCGGAAGGGTTTTTTTGGGGCAGCGGTGTGCTCCTGCAAAAAAATGCACGCATTGTCACGTGAGTAAATCCCAATTTGGGGGTGGGTTGTTTTTATCAAGCCAAATGCATGCTGCGCATCAAAGTAAATCAAATTTGAGTTGCGAATACAAAGCTGCACTGTGATCGTTTCTCTCGGTTGCAGCTGCTCATAGTACTCTAACACCAAAGTTGGCGCCATCAACTAATAAGCTGCATTAGCTTCTTTTCATTGGCGATATTTTGCTTGGCCTTCGATTTATTTTGGGCATGACCCGGGTAATCCATGTTGATCTTTTTTTATACGCCTCCCACGTCATAAGGATGGGAATATTAACTTTGTCATTCCGTTTTGTCAACACATCGAATATTGCTCTAAACCGCATAAAAGTATATATATTCTGGGTCGTGGTGGAAATCTGAGTCGATCTGAGCAATGACCATTCGTCTGTTGAAATCACGCTAACTTCCGGAACGGAAAACAAGCTATCGACTTGAAACTTGCAAGCAATGTAAGTTGTTATTGATGTAAGGTCGGATTTGGTAATTGGTAAATGGCCAATATCGTCCCACTTTTACGTAATAGCCCCCATAAATAAACGACCCCACACATTGCTTGCAGATCTTCTAAAGAAGGCAAATTTCACCCCGGTCCGGCTTGACAATTGGTCCATGATGTTAGCATATGGTCATTAAGAAACCATGCAAATTGTCCTACATCGCTTCATAATCAATATATACCCCCAATAATACACCGAATCTCCAGATGTTGTCTGCGGAGACTCTAAGAGAAGAAAATTTCAATCTGATCCGGCAGAAATTTGGTACATGGTGGTTATATATGCGCTCAAACACTCATGCAAAAATTGGTCGAAATCGGTCCATAAATTATATATAGCCCCATATAAACCGAATCCCCAGATTTGACCTCCGCCGCCTAGTTTGCATAGAGCAAAAATTCATCCGATTCGGTTGCGATTTGGTAATCGTGATATTAGTATATGGTAATCCAACAACCTATGCTAATGAATTGTTCATATGCAATCCATACATTATATATAGCCCCTAAGTATAAAACCGATAACCCAGATTCTGGCTTGCAGAGCTTATAAGAGGAGAAAATTCTAATCCGGATCCGGCATGAAATTTTGTACATGGTGGTTAAGTATATGGTCTCATTAAAATTATGGCAAAAATTGGTCCACAATCGTCAATAATTAATATATAGGCCCCCCATATAAAGCCGATCCCCCGATTTGGGCTGTCGGAGCCTCTAAGAAAGAAAATCTCAGCCGATCCGGCTGAAATGCGGTGCATTGTGTAAGTAATAGTGGTCTCTAAAAATTATAACAAAAATTTGGTCCACATCGTCCAAATAAGTATATATAGCCCCATATAAACCGATTCCCCCGAATTTAGCTTGCGGAGCCCCTAAAAAAAGAGAAGCAACATTTTATCCGATCCGGCTGAAATTTTGGTACAGTGGTGTTGGTATATGATTCTCTAAATGACCAATGCAAAAATTGATAGCCACATCGGTCCATCAATTAATATTATAGCCCCAATATAAACCGAATCCTCAGATTTGACACTGCGGTGCCCCTTAATAAAGAGCAAAATTCATCCGATTTCGGTTGAAATTTGGTACGTGATTTATGTATATGGTATCCAACAACCATGCAGGAATTGGGTTCATATCATCCATAATTATATAATAGCCCCCGATATAAACGATCTACCCAGATTTTGACCTACGTCATTTTTGGAGAGCAAAATTTCTCTGAAATATCAGTGAGAATTTTGGTACGTGGTGTTTAATATATGGCCCCCAAACACCCATGCAAAAATTGGTCCACAATCGGTCCAGTAATTATATATATGGGCCCCCATATAAACTGATCCACCAGATTTGTGACTCCGGTGCCAGCATTGGAATAGCAAAATTCATACCGATTTCGGTTTTGAAAATTTGGTACCTGAATGTTAGTATTATGGTATCCCAACAACCATGCAGGAATTTGGTTCATATCAGTCCATAATGTAATATATAGCCCCCATATATACGATCCAACAGATTTGACCTCTGGTGGCCTTTGGAAGAATTGAAAAATCAATCCGAGCTGGTTGAAATTTGCGGTACGTGTGGTAGTATATGATATTTAACAACCATGCCAAAAGTGGTCCAATATCAGTCCATTAATCATAATATAGCCCCCATATTAATACCGATCCCGAGAATTTGGTTTTGGAGCCTCTCGGAGGAGCAAATTTCATCCGAGTCAGTTGAAATTTGGTAAAATTGTGTGGCTAATATATGGTCGTTTAACAACCATGCCTAAATACTAGGTTCCATATAGTTATATATAGTCTCAGATAAATCGGATCCCGCAAATCACACAAAAATTGGTTCAATATGCAAGTTCATAAATTGGTATATAGCCACCCATAATTATCAAAATTCGGACTCCCTACGTAACCGCCATATCGATCCGTATTATCTGTAAGACTACCTATCACATACCTTTTTTGTCTAAATATATACCAGCGTATGGACTAACTCAACAATTTCAGAAGAAACGATTTATATACTCACAACCCAAGTAATTCGATGTGGATTGACAGTCTTTTCGTAGTAGTTTCTAAACGCAATCCATGGTGAAAGGTAATAAGATATCGGCCTGGTCGAACTTACGGCATACTATACTTGTTTGCTTAGGATTGTGTAAGTGGAATCCACTGTTTATGCACCAGTAAACGATGCGATGCAAAAAAGTTCCTTTGTTGCCTTTGAGAACAGCTGATAGAAAGTGACAAATCGAACGATTCTCGGTTATTTACTCCTCAATGCGTAGCCAATTCCGGTTGCTTTTGAATCATTTCTCAAAAGTTAATGGATGGAAATGGCTTGAATGGTAACATCTGAACTATTTCGAAAGTCCCTCTTACGTTTGACACGACGGTCATCATCGAGTTAATGCTTTCCATTCAGCATCCTCAACTTGCTTCGTTTTGATTTTGACATTCTTTCGTCTGGCCTCGTCAAAATCACAACTTCTCAAAACTATCTACTATCGCACGTTGAAACGAAACACACACACTCCGGATACGCCTTCGGGAGTGATCGTATGCTGTCTCAGTTTACAATTTGGCTTCGAAATGAAGAGAAGTAAACCCCGCAAAACCCGAAACCTCGGATTTTACAGGCCTTTAAACCAAAGCGTACTAATCGGTGAAAAATTATAAACTGGCCATCGCATTTTACATCTACAAAATAACTGGGGTTTTGAAGGCTTTTGGCTTTTGAAGAGAATTAAAAGAAGATTGGTCTTTCCATTATATTTCATGTATGTCGATACCACTGTGTGGCCCTCAAGCTTGATTGCTCTTGCCAGAGAGCTAAAGGGCTACTACTTTCTTTAGTTGATCACAAAATAATTCTTTGCAGTATCTGAGCGCAGAAGGACTATTCTATCTGCCTTACTATGGGAAGAACGTGAGGCATAATCCCTCAAACCCTCCAAAAAAATCTTCATCTTGAATAAAGAATGCCTATAAACACACATTATTTGGGCAAGACTGTTTGCCCAAGAAATGAAAAATAAATTTAATACCCAAAAAAAAAAAAAAAGATTTTTCACACAGCATGGTAATTATTTTGTAGCTGTTGTACATATCAGGCCATATAAATTGCCAGTTGTATTGGCCAACAAGTTTACCCCTTTTTCTTTGGTTATTTGGGACTCCAATGACTTCCAATGAATAGGTTGCAAAGGAGATTTTATATAAAATACCAGGAAGTGAAATAAAATTGATTTTTAATATCAAAAATTCCTTCTTATGTGAAAGTAAAAGTGTTAGAGTTTTTATTGTCTTTTAGCCTCTATTTCGACGATTTTTTTATATTTGGCCTAAATTTGAATTGAATATTTCGAAAGAAATATTTGATTTGCAAAAAATTTCGTGCCTTAGGATACGAGAGATTGAGGATAAAAGAATGGACGGGGGCTTGAGTGATACATGAAAATTTATTCCTTAAAGGAAGTGACTGCCCAATTTTATGACTTTTTACAGATAAAGGATGGCGGGGAATGTCATCTCTTTGGTGGATCGAGTGCCATGATGGCTGATAATAATTACCATGTTACAATCTCCAAATAGGAGGTTTAACATATCTACCAACCTACTTGCATTCAAACATTTTTTCCTCCTTTCATATTCACATATGACAGCAATGCGAGGACCAAAATCAGGTAGTTTTTATGTTTATGGCAACTTTTTTGACAACTGCTACATTGGCAGTCCGGGCACAAGTAGCTACAAATGAATTGGAATGGTCTATTTTTCATGCAACTAATATAAATGCCATGATGATATATATGCGCACATATGGCACTGAGAAAAATTATAACGTCGAACATAAATAAGAAGGGAAAGTAAAACGTTGGAAACATCTGGTTGGAATGGCAAAGGTTGTAGCTGAGGACCTTACAGTTGCTAAAGCTTCGCTTAACTATTTCACATATCATCACCATTCTCTTCTTTCTATAAATCTATAAAATATTAAAATTAAAAATAAATACAGTTTGTCAACATACCAAGCAATGGTTCAAAGCACATTTCTACCAAGTGTCCAATTCCCGTTTCCTCCGATGGTTATCTCTCCCAGCCAAAAATACTTCAGCAGTAAAAGAGTTTAGTTTGCGGCTGTTTAGTATACAATAAAGTAGGCAGTGGCATCCACCGAAACTGCATGAATCGGTGGTGAATAACGTAAAACGAGTAATCAAACTATTTTATAATCATTCGTTTTACGTTATTGGCAAACCAAAATATTCATGCAGTTTTAAAATGGCATGAAAGGCTAGTGCCTGTTTTCCTCACGCCAATCAATGCTATACTGAAGATTATATATTCACTTTCTGAGCAATATTCAAATTAAAATTTAGCAATTATATCGCGCTAAATGTAAGAAAATTTGCTCTAAAATCGGGACATCGCCCACAAAATCAGGCGCTGATTCGGTTGTTGTAAGCAGTTGGTAACTGCCTCTTCTCGGCCTTACAACCTGCTGAATAGTGCCCTCCATTTTCTTGCTGGGTCCTATCAGTAATTACTAGTGAATAATCTTAGAAGTACGATATTACAAACCTTCTCTCGGTAGTTTAAGACGTAGTATGATCCGTCTTTTCAACTTGGCTATAAAAAAAAAGTAGGTCGTAATATAGAATCGGGTAGCAATCCAAGGATAAGAAGAGAAGACTCACATGTGCTCGCACAATATAGACAAGTCAGAAATACCAACCTAATTCTTCCAGAGAATTCTGCCTACCCGATATGAGTTTCCATCACCAAGTAACGGATCTTGGACAGCCGAAATTTTTCTTTCCGCAGAAAACGAATTTAGACAACGCCGTCTTCCGAAAAAAAATTAATCATTCGCCATCTTTTTTTCTCAGAAATGAAATATTGTAACAGTTTGGCTGATAAGTCCCGCGTCTGGCAACGACAGATGGCGTCGCTAGTATTAAATCATATCATTTTTTATTAGTACCAACCTTCAAAATGATTCGTAATCAAAAATTGACGTCTGTAAGTCATTTAGTTTGTGAGATATAAAGCGTCTTTTGTGAAGCAACTTTGTAATTGTGGCAAAAAAAATGGAAAAGGGAATTTCGTTTTTTGATAAGAATAGTTGTTTTTCTGAAAGGGAAAAAATGAGTTTCCGGGACTCTGCCCCAGGGAAATCCAATAATGGAATTGGGTAATGCAAAATTCAAGCGTGGTGAAATGGAGCACGGAGGACGGTGAAAACGCAGTGGACGCACGAAAAAGGGTGGTTACCGACGAAAAACCATATAAAAAATCCACAAAATGATTTCGAATAAACCGTAAAATGATAGTTGATCGAGATATTCATTCATCAATATTTAGATATGCGGAAGCTCTGTGCGCAAAATGGGTGCCGCGCGAAGCTCACATTTGACCAAACAACAACGTGTTCGATGATTCTGAAGGCTGTTAACTCGTAATACACGCCGAGTTTTTTTCCGTCGATATTGTGACAATGGATGAAACATGGCTCCATCAACTACAACTACACTCCTAGAGTCCAAATCGACAGTCGGCTTGTGAGTGGACAGCGACCGCTGGAACCGTCTCCGCGAAGCGTAGAAAGACTCAAAAGTCCCCCTGGCAAAGTTAAATGGTCCCTCTGTTTTTTGGATGCGCATGGAACAATTTTTAACGATTATCTTGAGAAGGGAAAAACGATCAACAGTGACTAATTATATGGCATTATGGAGCGTTTGAAGGTCGAAATCTGCGGCAACGGCCCCATATGAAGAAAGAAATAAAGTGATTTTTTTATTTTATTTTTTTTTTTTTTTTTTTTTTTATTCGCACAAGACAACGCAACCGTGCCACAAGTCATTGAGAACGACGGCAAAATCATGAAGTGGAGCTTCGAATTGCTTCCCCCACCCACCGTATTCAGCTAGATCTGGCCCCCAAGCGACTTTTTCTTGTTCTCAGAACCTCAAAGAAAATGCTCGCAGGGAAAAATTTTTTGGCTGCAACGAATGAAGGTGATCGCCGAAACTGACCTATTTTGAGGCAAAACCGAAGAGTAGCTACCAAAATGGTATCAAAACAAATTGAAGGTTCGTTATAATCGTTGGTATCTGCTCTTTGAATGGAGACTATATTGAAATATTTAAAAACGAAAATTTTGGCAAAAAAAAAATGTTGTTTTTCTTATGTTAGACCGCGGGGCTTATCAGTCAATCTGTTTGTTTTGGAAAGCTAATTTTTTCACTGCGCCATTTTTGACTCAATGAACGTTTTTTATCCTCGGAAATAAAATTTCGCAACCTGAAGTTAAATAGAAACGAGATTCTCGTCTACTCCAGAAGCGAAATTTAGCAGAATTTTTACAAACGAAGTATACCTTCCCTCAGCAAAGCAAAATTTAAGACCCCCCTACGAAAATTTCCTAAACCACAGACTAAAATTTTAGATCAACCGATAGTTTTCTTTTCTCAGAAATGTAATTTTAACACAACAACAATTTTTCTTTTCTCAACAACCTAAACAAGTTATTCCTTTTTTCCTTCAACATGAACACATTTCTAACAACCGATTTTTCTTTTCTCAGAAATAAACATTATATCAAACAAGTTTCTTCCTCCCAGAAGGGATTCTTTTCTCTCCTGAAAATCGTAATTGTACACAACCGAACATTGTCTTTCTTCGCAAAACCCGGCTTCTCGGTAAAGTTTTTTGTCCACAGTAACAATTTTTATGACAAGCCCGAAGTTTGTAAAATAACGCACCCAAATAAGAAAGTTATAGATGGCCGAAGACAATGAACAATAAGTCCGATAAATATGTGCGAATGTCGTCCGTGCGACATATATCATAGGTAGTAGCTTAATCTCGAAAGGTTTGTAGGCCAATTGGCGAAACATTCGAAATCGTCGATATTTCGGTATATAAACCCCTAGCGGAGAAAGCAGCCAAATCAGTCGTAAAAAGCTAAAAGTTTATACAGTCAACACATCGTAGAGCAAAATAAGTGAAACCAATCACAGTTAAACAAAATAAATCGTAGATTGTCGTTATGTTTGAACAAGACTGTGTTTTAATTACGGGTTAATTTAAATACGACCTCAAATATAAAAAACGAACATATATTTTGGGAAAGCTAATTTTTTTTCAAGGCGAAAGCGAATTAACAGAAGTTTTTATCTTCAGTAAGAATATTAAACAACTTAAGGAAGTTATTTTTTCCTCAGAAAAATAATTGAGAACAACAACAGAATTTCGTAAGCAACAACCTTTTCGACAGACGAACGTTTTTGTTTTCTCAGAAACAGAATTTTAGTAACCGATGTTATTTCCTTTTAAGAACGAAGTTATCTATTGCTCAGAAATCGTTTTCTTCAAAATGAAACAAGATATTACGGCTCGTAAGTTCGGCAAGGCCGAATCTTATGTACCCTCGACCATTGGATTGCGTAAAACTTCTAAGAGGCAAAGCCAATTTTGGGGTCCATTTATTATGGGGCTTACGTAAAAGTGGAACCGATATGGCCCATTTGCAAATACCATCTGATCTACATCAATAAACAACTACTTGTGCCAAGTTTCAAGTCGAATAGCGTGTTTCGTTTCGGAGTTAGCGTGATTTCCACAGATGGAGCGACGGACGAAACATCCTCAGATCGACTACTGAATTTCACTCACGACCCAGAAATATACTATACTTTATGGGTCTTAGATAGTAATTTACGATGTGTTACAAACGGAAGTGACATAAGTTAATTATAAACCTCCATCTTATATTAAAAATAGACAGCAGAAAGTTTATTCACCTCAGAACAAAATTTTTGACAGCAGAAATTTTAACCGAAAATTTTTCTTGTCCTCGAAAGGAAAATTTTATACAAACTTAAGTTCTCTTTACTCAGAAACCAAAATTTAAAAACCTTTTCCTATAAGTATGAAACATTTTAAGACAGCCCAAGCTCTCCTTGTGTAACCGGTCGCATAAATCCGTTAATACTCATACTGGTAGCGTCACTTGTGCAAATATAAATTGTGGCAAACACAGACACAAAAAACTATTTCAAGTGAGTGAAATCACGAAAACATGTGACGTATCCGAAATGTATAAGGGTCCAAAGCCGCCAGTGAAAGGGGAAAAAATGAAACATATACTGAAAAGTGAATAAAGTCAAGTTAAACTTATTGGTCCAAGTAAAAGTTTCAATTTGTAAGAGTTATCTGCACTTGCACTAAAGGTTAGTTTTTAGAAGGTTAGGTTAGATATAAGTGGCCAGTCCAGATATTGTCAGACCAACTTAGACAGTCAAATTGTGATAACACAGTGGTGAACTTATCTCTTATCACCCGAGTGCTGCGGAGTCCATGTAGAACTCAATGACAAAAGGACCAACCTTTTTATAGTCGAGTCCGAACGGAAATGCACATTGCAGTGAAACCACTTAGAGAAGCTTTCTCTTGACGAGAAAAAAATCCCAATGAAAGAAATTTTAAAATAACATCATTACACATAGATATGGTCTGAAATGATTTCATTCGATAGACTTTTATATTCTAATTAATATTATATTCTTCTTGAAGATATTGTGTTTTAATTAGTTATACATATCTAACCACGAACTCGTCTATCTATTCAACTCACCGCAAAGCATAAAGTATATTCCGCCACCTAAGCCATTCTGTGTGATTGCATTGTCCGATTGGAAGTTTAAATCAATTGCCCCCTTTAGACATTTGGGTTAATTTCCAGTAATACATATTTTAATAACATTTGAAATGCTTAAATGAATTGATATCAAGATTTTCATTTGGAAAAAATCGGTTACCAACCAAATGTCCTTGGATGCTCGGGCAACAAGAATGGTCAACTATTCGATTATTTCTTTTCAGTGTCCATATGCTACTGAAGATCGTCCATGTAGGTTGCAAAGTTGGTGGGCTCCCCCACAAATATATTTTAAATGAAATGCAAAATAGGCAAAGTTTCCCAACCTATCGGCCTTTGGAATAAGAGACCAAGAAAAAAATGTAAAACTCCTAATCAAAAAAAAAAAAAACTCTTAAAAAACTAATAGTTGGGGCCATTAACTAGAGGCACAAAGGAAACTCTAAACCAAGCCAATATAAAGGGGGGGGGGGGGGGGGGGGGGGGGGGTCCTTTTGGCTAAAAACTAAAAAAAGGAAACATCAAACCCAAAACAATCATAAAACAAGTTCAGAGCCCTCCGCTTATTTTAAGACATGTTCCAAAGTTGTTTGCGTATTTTAATACCCCTTAACCAAGGACGGGTGGTACTAGAAAGTTAACCATTCCGTTTATAACACATTGGAAAATTATTGACTTCGCACAATTAATAGCCCCTAAACCGCTCTAAATTATTAGGTACACGTAACATTGATTTGCGTGAAAATGTTTCTAAAATAATACCATACTGTGGATATACCAAGAAAATCAACTCAGTAAGTATGTTAACTAAACTTTTTGTGCTATTACTCCCAGCACTTTTTCCCATGAGATACGATCATGTAAGAAATATTCGCACAATCTTCGAGTAAGGTTCGAGACTCAGCCAATAATAAAGGAACTGCTTGTAATCTATGATAGAATGTGGCAGGATGTAATGTGGTTTATCTTCGTGGATTAAAGCACCAAACCCTATAAATAATAACTACCACTACTTTATTTCTTTTGCGAGTTTTTCTATTTGCAATACAAATGTGGAACTGAGAGCAATGAGTGGGCTGGAAAGGCGGCGAAACGAACTGGTGAAGTTTTGATGGTGGTGAGGCTGTGGGCGGTGCGATTATTGACCGTGAACAAGTGATGAAACCGTGGTGATGCTAATGATGTCGTGATGATGCGACGTTGACTGTGAAACACCACTGCCAG
>PGFW01038613.1:1389-11861 GCA_003123925.1 Haematobia irritans | reverse complement strand
ATAATAAATACATTTTTTATCTAAAATATTGGGCACATTTTTGACTATGAAGAAAGAGATATATGAGAACAAGAGTTTTCGTTTACTTAGAAAATGATTCTAAAAAATAAAGAAATGCAAATTGAATTACCATTTTTATATATCCTGGTATAATGTAGTAGCAATTAGTATATTTTGGGATTATATAATTAAAATGATATGAAAATATCTTCTACGATATATAATGAAATCCAAAACAGTAATATGTTTTTTGGTGTCTCTAAACCTAAATCTTCAAACTTTGTTATCGTAAAGGTCTTTATTTATAATTATTATTCGAGCTACCTTACATCTAAACGCAAATACTAATGAGAAAACGAGTAGTTGTAACAACAAGCAGGCTCAATTAGCTAATTTAATTTAAACATACCGTCTAATAATAATATTTTGGTGTATCATAAAATGAATGACAAAGTTTGCAGTTAACCTACAAATTGCGACAAATATAAAATTTCCTACAAATTTATTTGTTTGTTGTATTATACCATTCTTATTTTGAATCTGTTTACATCTCTCTTTGAACGTCAACCCCACCCATTACAATGGACAATTCATTTGTGTATCTGCACTTAAAGATAAGATATTCTCACTTAAATCCCAAATAATAACAATTTTTACGGTATATAATACATTGTACTTAAAAATAAATTTACGAGTACAATTGTTATCTGATTTTAAAACTAAAAGCAAATTTGCATATTGCACTCGAACAACAATAAATAGGAATATTAAAATGTCATGAGGCAATATACGTAGAAATGTTTATGACTTCAGTGCAAAGCTGCGTTGGAGAAATTCAGAAGTTGGGAATTTTTTAAAACAATATGAGTTAACAATCAAAAAAATATGAAAGACGAAAGAATTGCAATTTATAATCGTGCCTATGTTTTTAAAACGAATTTTTCATATGAAGATTTTCATTTCAGGATAAGCCTACACGCTAGGAAAAATTACATTCGTCCAGAATGAAATTTTACACAAACGAATTTTCCCTTTCTTATGAATTAAATTCTTTTAGTTGCTCCAAACCTTTATGATATACGATTGTCTCTAATATTTTTTCTTGGTTTTCAAGAAAATCTACTTTGATGTCTAAAATCTCGTTCCTTAGAAAAGAAAGCTCTTCTTTCAGTATAGTTTGTATTTCTTCAAAGTGGCTAGATTATTGTATAATAACCAATTTGTAGTTTGCAGTTCTTAGATACATACAATAGCATATACTGATTTCACATTATGCAAACATTTATTAGTCAACCACTATAGACACATTTAAACTATGTATTGATTTTAACTCCTGTTTTTTTTTGTAATTTCAGGCCTATAAACGTCAATCGAATTCGGTGAAGATAGCTAAAATCACTGCTTTCACCATTATCGTCTCATCGTTCATTTTGGGCGCTTTTATTTTGGCATCGTCATATTTGCAAGCCAAAGCATCATGTGACCAAGTGCAGGCACTTGACTCCGTTTTGGAAAAGGAATTGATGTTGGAAACTTTACAACAAGTAAATAAGGTAAGATAATATTTTTTTCGTGTGGAAATTACGAAGTTTAAAGAGAGGATAGCTGAATCTCTTACAAGATGCCATCATGGAT
Source organism: Haematobia irritans (assembly GCA_003123925.1). NCBI lineage: Eukaryota > Metazoa > Arthropoda > Insecta > Diptera > Muscidae > Haematobia > Haematobia irritans. The sequence continues at coordinate 10,226 of PGFW01038613.1, read as the reverse complement.
ATACTAAAAGAAGTGAACTATCCCGGGCAAGAAAGTCATTTTAACTCTATTTTAGTTCATGGAAATTATTTTAAATTATATTTAGTTCATGGTTCAAAATTCCTTTAAATTTGTAAATTTTACCACAAAATTGGCCATTTTGCACTTCTCATAGTGCTATTTTTAACTCCAATTGCAATTTTTTAACTCCAATTTTCTTCCAAACTATGAAATTTTCTGTAAAATGTGAAAAACATGAATAATGTCAAATAAATTTTCAGTTTTGAACATCCAGATTTATTATAACAATGAAGTTCTCTTTAACTAGAGAAAAAATTGATAATGTCTAATAAATTTGAATTGAACTTTATTTAATTTTATGATATCGGCGTTTGCAATATATTTTAGTTATAATTTTCTAAAATTAACCCGGTGGGTTAACTTTTTTATGAATGCATTAAGTAAATAATTCTTTGTATTTAGTTAAACAAATTATATTTTGTTAGCTCAACTTTTATTTTTATTCTTGAAAATATCATCTGGAAAACATATTCACATGCTATTTTCGATGTCCTAACTACGATATGTTACGATTTATTCGTTTGTCATAGTTAGTCTATGCAATCTATAATCGTAATTGATTGCAATACATACTCTACAAGATTAACAGGAATGAAAAAAAATAGAATTGTTCTTTAAAATCTTCTACACTGTTAGAAAAATATGTTTTTCATATGTTTCGATATAAACAAAATGTGTTTCGGGCACAATTTTTAAACACAATATATTTAAGTGCAAACATGTAATGTTCTCAAACTAACACTAAATGTTTGGAACACATATGTTAATATGTTAGAATATATTATGTTTGGGGCATGCATGTTTCATAAAAATTATATGTGTGAATGTAAACATATATAAATTTACAAATTTCGAGTAAACATATATATGTTGTGATATTTTATTCAGAGAGCGACAGAGAGAGAGAGTATAGAGAAAGAAATAGAGATAAAAACCGGGAGGGTCGACGAAAGATATCAAATTAACACAGCGAGAGAATCAAAAGAGAGCAATTTCTGTGAAACCGCTTATATGTTGTTTCGGAAACTGCTTTATGATAAGGCCAAAAATTGTATATGCTTAAGTCTAAATATTATTTAATTTAAGCCTAATTATTATTTAATTTGTGTATATTCTAAAATTATTTATGTATGTTTATACTCGACCCCACGTTCTTCCTTTGTTAGAGTTTTTGAATTCCTTCCAAAATTTCAAACTTTTATACCAAAACCAGTTTTTTATTACAAAATTGTTATTTCTGCAATAAAAAAATAATATCTTAGCCAAAAGCTCAGTCCATTTCGTTTATATCAAGCACTGTTTCTGACTGTAACCCACATTTCGAAGTTTCATTATAAAAATTTAATATAGTATAAATATAAATGTGTAAATTAAAAAAAAATGGTGTTTGGTCGGAGCAGGGATTGAACCCACGACCCTTTGCATGTACGGCAGACATGCTAACCACTGCTCCACGTTGCCAACACATGTATGTTTCTGTTAAATAATGTTATGTTTGCATGGGCTCGTGGGCGCTGCAAACTATGCTATATAAATGTAACTTATAACGATAATTGTCTACTGGTGACTATAACAGCTACGTAGCTCAGTGGTAGTGTGTTGGCTTACAAACTGTATGGTCCTCGGTTCGATTCTCCGTCCAGGCGAAAGGTAAAATTAAAAAAAATTATAAAATTGAATAATTTCTTCAACATTATTTGTATTACAGAAAAAGGTGCCAAGAACTAAAAAATTTCGTGGAAGTGAAAATTATGTTAGGGAATGAGCACAATCTTCTTTGGGGAAAATTCTTCCAAGCATATAATATTTTTGGGCTCAAAATGCTTCCAAACATATTATATGTTCACATAAAACAAACATATTAATGTTTCGGCAGTATCCAATAATATATGTGCTTCCTGCAAAATATGTTTGGAACATATGTTAGAGAGGCGATTTTTTTTGAGGGTGTAGTGTCAAAATATTTGCATTTTTAATGTCTTAAATTACGCAATACATTCACAAAATTTAATCTATGGACCAAAATATCTCGTATTAAGCCATTTCTTAATTATCCATTGATATAAAAAATACCTCATTTGGCATTCGAAGAACAAATTGAAATTATTTTCTAACAAATTAATAGATAAATAAATATATGTTTAAAAATCGACATAAAAAATACTATTATACCTCATTCACATTACACTTCTAAAATCCACTTTAACTAGATTTCAACTGTCATTTGCTTTATAAAAAATGGATTTCAAATCTACTTTTAGTAGATTTCGAGCCTAATGTGAATGGGGTATTATATGTATTGGACAATATATAAAAAAATGTATAAATTATTTTACCCAACAATAATTTGTATGGTATAGCACAAAAAAAAACAAACTAATTATACCCACCCTCTGCAAAAAAAAAAAAAAAAAAAAAAAAAAAAAACAAAGAATACTTAAATAGCGATTAGTTTCACAATTAATGAGTTGCAGAGACATCTATTAAACAATCAACCATAAAACATTGTCCATCCGCCGTGCTGGTATGGACCGTACTATGGTACTGATGAATGCTTTAACTTATATTTTCGCTTCTGTTGTTTTCTACCATTTATGGGTATAATCATCAAGGTTCATTATGTATTTTTTTTTTTTTTGCTTTTAATTTGTGCTCACCACAACAATAGAAAATCGCGAAATTATTTCGGGAAAAAAACAATAGATTTTCCGCATGCAAATAATGAATGGTCATTTTCGCCAATGCAAGCGAGAATAAGGCTAGGCTTTTACATGCCAGAGCCAAGAGCTCGCATCTAAAATTATATCGATAAGAAGAAATTACAAAATAATGACAAAAATTGTTTTCCAATTTTGTTAGTTGACATGCGAAAAATATCCATTTATTGAATGTTCCCCATTCTCATTACTAAGTTAGCGAAAAATTCCGTCATCATTATCGTTGCACTGTAACAAAAGCTGCTGGTTAAGCACATCAATCTACAATATGTTAAAAATTGACAGCCCTGTTACCTGTTGTTTAAATAATATTAAGCATGAGAAATCTTCAATTTTCAATGCACACACCTAAAAAAGTGAACTCACCATGAAAGAACTAAAATATTTTACTAATTGTAACATGCGACAAATTAGTTAATATTTTTTGTCAAAGTGAAGAAACTTTATTAAAACAAGTATATACGGCCGTAAGTTCGGCCAGGCCGAATATTATGTACCCTCCACCATGGATTGCGTAGAAACTTCTACTCAATTGTTTGTTAAATATCATATACCTACCCACCAGTACCAAAAATTTCAACCAGATCAGGATGAAATTTGCTTCTCCAAAAGGCACCGGAGGTTCAAACCGGTGGATCGTTTATATGGCGGCCTATATATAATTAATGAACTGATAGGAACCAATTCCTTCGATGGTTTGTTTTGGATACTCAATTATACAACACATGTACCAATTCAGACGGGAATCGGATGAAAATTTACTTCTCTTTAGAGGCTCCGCAAGCAAATCGGGGATCGTTTTATATGCGGGCTAGTATATAAAGTTATGGAACGTGTGATGTCTCTTTTGCCTGTATAAAACTCCTGTCCCGGAAGCTGCTTGTAGTCGTACGTCATTACACGCAGGTCAACTTCGTCGTGATACAGCCCGTACCGGATCGCGCTTATGGCCGCAGTCTGTATTTTGATTATCATCGCGATTTGGAGATCCTATATTCTTGTGAGTCGATAGTCGCGGCTCGTTTTTGGCTCGAGGCACGTTGTAGTGCGATAACGATCCAGCTTATTGCGGCATCTCGGAGAGAGTAGGTAAGGGTTTGCGTGAAATAACCGTGCAACACTGCTTTGTCGTCTCAGGGCTTCCGTTTTTCGATTTCCCCGATCACCAGACTGGCTGCGACAAACGTTCCCAGAAACATGTGAACATCAATTTTTGCGTGGTTGTTAGAGCCATATACTAACACCAGTGTACCAAATTTCAGCCGAATCGGGATGAAATGTTGGTTTCCTATAGAGCATCGCAGCAAATTTGGGGTCCGTTTATATGGGGTTATACGTAAAGTGGACCTATATGGCCATATTGCAAATACATCCGACCTACATCAATAACAAATACTTGGCGCAAGTTTCAAGTCGATTAGCATTTGTTTCGTTCGAAAGTTAGCGTGATTTCAACCAGAACGGATGAGAACGGACATGTCAGAATCGACTAGAATTTCAACCAATCGACCGGAATTATATACATTTAAGGGGTTCTTAGAGCAATTATTTACGATGTGTTACCAAAACGGAATGAACAAAGTTAATATCCTAATGTGTGAGGGTATAGAAAATAAGATGTTTTTTGATGTTGTTTAAGAATAAGTTCATATTTTGAAAGAAAAAAAATGGAGTTAAAATTTTTTGAAATATCTTTAGTGCTAGAGGAAATTGAGGACAGCTACACTGAAACAAATCATTGTCGTGATGCAAAGATTGTCATGTCCTTAAAATATGAAATAGAAATAGAAGACGTATTTATCTAAAGAAATTTTCTCCTTTCAAAAGTCAGATAAATTTTAATGAAGTCGTAATTGTCCTTAATAGATTAATGATTTACTTAAAATGGTATCATAAACATGAAGAATTTTTGTTGGATAATTGTCAACTTGACTTTAATATTTCAGAAAATTTCTTTAAAATGAATGAATTGTCTCCATATTTGTTGTCTTTTTGACATCTTGCACTACAAAGCAAAAAATCGTCAAAAATAGGAAATGTTCTCTGTCAGCAATATGTTATTTTAAAAGACGGATTTTTTACTTGACATACGCAATAATTTTTCCCAGAAAGTCAAGTCTGATTTGAAAATAAAGTGGCGTTAGATCGTTATTTAAAGGTCTTTGATAACGATATGAAGAAAAAGTGCTGAAAACGAAAAAAATTAAAATTGCTTCCTAAGAAGCAAGTATCAAAACCAAATTATAAAGAGAATTGTGTCTAAAGTATCCTACTGTATTCTCGGTTAGTTTTGCTGAGAATATAATACCAAAACTGTGTTCAAAGTAAGACAAAAATCTTTGGAACCGAGGGTATGCTTTTTTTCAGTTGAGCAATTTATATAAAATTTACTTAGTTACAAAAAGTATGAACATAATTTTAAATAAATATTCTGAAAAATCTGAAACATTTTGTGCAAATTTGCGTAAAATATTCTACCATGCATCAGTTCTTATTATTATTTTTTGTTTTTCAACATTATAGATGTCATTTCATCAAAAGTTAGCAAAAAAATTATCATCTTGAACGGATTATTTTATTGTTGTTACAGTAACTTTAGGAAAAAGTTTCATTTTTTTGACCTAAGAAAGAAAATGTCCTGTATCAGATTTATTAAACTTACGTACTATATATAAAATTACACATACCATCTAAATATGGCCACTATTTTTTAAATAGATGGTTGTTTCACTTTTTCATGTTATTTTCTCTAATTTTGGCCAAATTCATAAATAACCGGGTATTAAACAAAATTAATTTAATGCTTATATTAAGTTTCGTTTTAGTAATATGGAAATAACCTGCAACAAACGATATAATATACAGAACACTCAAATTATTGTAGACAGATGAAATACTATGCCGATATTTCTTTGTTTCCGCTATGTAAACAATATTAAAAAAAAAACCTGATAGTCAGCCAATTTTCCGTATTTTAGCGAAAGTGTGTCATGAAAACTGATGTAATAAACTTTGTTCAATGACCATTAAAGTTTCTATACGATTTGCGTAACATTGAAATAAATGGTAGAGTTCATGGGTAAATATATGAAAAATATATACAATGATTTTTTGTTTAAGAAAAAGATGAAACTTTTGTAGACTTTCTAAAATTAGTGAAGGATGAATTTTAAGACACAAAATGTGAGTAAAATATAAAGATAAAACATTTTGATCTAAAGAACTCATCTTTATATTAACTACGATTGATGAATACTTGTTTCGAAGATATAAAAACTTTCAAATACAAGTTAAGGATTTGATATGGATTCTTGAATCCCTTGATTAATGGTTTTTTATAAAACCCGCATACAACAAAGTAAAGATACTTTCATAAAAATTTACATTTTTAAAATTCTATCTAGGATGTAACATCTCAAAGTAAATATTTACGTTTTAAGGAAAAATATAAAATTGATTAATTTATCTGTTATGTTGGCAGGGTCTTTAAAAATAAAAACATTTGTAAGGAACCTATCTAGCTTTAACTCTAGGAGACAATAACATAAAAATTACGATACAGATCATTTATCAAGTTTTCAATCTTGTTTCTAATATATTAATGAAGCTATTAACGTACAAACAAATGCAAGTTTAAAAAATCAAAAATTATAACAGATACATCAAATTAAAAAAACTTAAAAACATAAATATAAAAATTTGTCTAGACTATAATTGAAGCTTTTATATCCTTAACCTTAAAATGCGCACAATCTTAATAATACAATCTTGCGCTTAAAACTTCACACATGAAATCAAGTTTGTTGGCATTGAGAACATCATAACGCTATTTTTTTTTTTTAATATGTTTTTCCGGAAATTTTGTAAGTAACTTCTGAGTAATCTAGCAGACAAAATTGAAAATCAAATTTGACCACACCGCCAGAGAAAGGGTTCGCTTTGAAATTCGATCACCAACAATAAAAAGATATTTGAGACGCATCAGTTTTAGTTGTGTGGCATCATATTCAGTTATTTCTTTTAATTTAATGGTTGTTATAACAAATAAAATGTCAATAACAGTCAAATGCTATACTCGACGACCGCAAAATATTGTTTTGTTATAAAAGCTATTCATTAAAAAAAAAAATCATTATTCTGTTCCGCATTGTTGTGTTAACAGAGAATTTTTTTTTTCTCTCAAAAGTCTCCAAAAAGTTTGTACACCCACAGAAGGAATATGATGCACGCTCAAACATGTTTCAAGAGCACATACTTTTCACGCGACTATGTAACATTTTTGTCGCAAAAATATTCTTTTCTCGACAAAACAAAACATGGTTTCCGAAATTCATTCCGAGAAAATAAGATGGTCTCGACAAACATATAAAATTTTCCCGTGAAAAAATAACAGTTTACTCTTGAAACATGGTTGGGGTGGCTCATATTCCTTTCTCTGCGTGTGGGAGCCACCGGTGGCAAATGTTAGCATGCCCGCCTTGCAATACACAAGGTCGTGGGTTCGATTCCTGCTTCGACCGAACACCAAAAAGTTTTTCAGCGGCTGGATTACCCATCCTTCAGTAAATGCTGGTGACATTTTATGAGTGTTTCAAAGCTTCTCTAGTGTTTCACTGCATGTGGAACGCCGTTTCGGCTCGGCTATAAAAAGGAGGTCCCTTGTCATTGAGCTTAACCTGGAATCGGCAGCACTCAGTGATAAAGAGAGAGAGTTCACCAATGTGGTATCACAATGGACTGAATAGTCTAAGTGAGCCTGATACATCAGACTGCCATCTAACCTAAACACTTCTGCTGCGTGTACCGATAAATAAATGAGTTGTGGTAACAAATTGGTAGTTATTACATGGAGCAATGTTCTGCAACATATATATGGAATCGACATTTCTATAAAAAATTTATCAACGGCAAAGAAAATTCCGAATAGTTTGGTTAATTGGCAATTATGGAAAGCCATGAGCACACAGAAAGCAGTATGACCAACTTTCCCAAATAACATGAAAAAAGTATGCCCGGTTCCAAAGATTTTGTCTTTACTTTAAATATTTGGTATTGATTCCGGAGCCAAAAAGCGGAGAGATACAATGATATCTTTTAGACACAATTCTCTTTAATTTATGGGTTTTGTGTATTTATTCTAGGAGCAAATTTTAATTTTTTTTTTTCAGCTTTTTTTCTTCATATGCTATCAAAGTCTCTTTAAAACGAGTTAATCAACAACTTTATTTTCCAAATTAAAGACTCGACTTCCAGTAGAAATTATGCATTATGTTCTCAAGTAACAAAATGTCTTAAAAATAAATGTTGAAAACTGTCTAAATAATTTTTTTGAACGATTTTTTGATTTGTAGTCAAGAATGCAGATAAGACAATACAAAATTTAAAGACAATTTTCATTAAATTTAAAAGAATTTTCAATTGAACCGTAGCCCTAACATTTTTTCTTTCATTTAGAAAACCATTTTTAAGTGAATCATCTTAATATAACGATAATACGATTCATTGAAAAGTTTTCGACATAATTTGGAAAGGAAAAACTTTATATTAGAGATGCGTCTGTCACGCTAAGGCAAAATTTACATTCGTATTTTAAAACAATGAATCATTTGCCTCACGACAATATTTTTTCGTGAGGCTCGAATGGTCAATCCCTTCTAAATGGCACCTCTGTACCATAGGTAAATGCTTGAAAAATTGTTACGAGTTTAAGCCAAAACTAGCCTAGAATCTGTCATGTGAGGCCAAGTCCCACTTAATAAACAAAACTCAATTTCAAGTCGTTTGCAATAACAAATAAGTAGGTTAAATCTTTGATAGTAGATGGAACCAAATAATATGGTTAGGCAAAAAATTAGTTGACACCAACAATTTGTTTTCTGTGTGTGATTAAAAAAACTACAATTTGGAGAATTAAAATAATCATTAATTTCTAAATAAAATCAATTGTTTATTTGTATTTCATAAAAAAAACACATTAACAATTGTTTGGAAAAAATGCTATTGTTTTCTTTTATCATTTTGCATATTAATATATATATTTTTATATCGGTGATGCTTGTC
>PGFW01038593.1:0-19765 GCA_003123925.1 Haematobia irritans | reverse complement strand
CGAAGGATTGCTTTCTAAGTCCTAAGCCCATGGATTTGTAATTTGAGGATGAAACTTCTTCAATGATGTAATAAAGTGAGTCTATGTGTGTGGCATAAGACGTAGGAAGGCCTCTGGGGGAGGGGGCTTAGACCCCGCCCAGAAAAATTTTAGCCCCCCCAGAATTGTAAAAACGCTATTTACAAATTTTTCATTGCTTTTATATATATTAAAGAAGTAAATACAACCGCACAAAGTTCCGCTAAAGATTTCCATGGTAGAGGTTGGCAATATATAGTTTTTATTTTTATAATAAGTGAATGTTTGAAAGTCTGATATGTAATGAATAAAACTGTGGATTGAAACATATGATTTAAGTTCGAACTTTATGTTTAGTTTAATAACCCAACTAAAGCATTGCTAAAAGAAGTAAACAGAAACTGTTCTTTTTGTGTCCGGAAGTGTGTGCAAAATTGGTGCAGAAGCGATTTAAATTTAAGATGGGTATGTCCATAGGACGAACGACCGACCCTTGTTCAACGCGTGCACTGAATTTGCATCACGTCTTAAGGTGTGATCCGAATTTCAGTAGTGTTTTGAATGTAAATTAAAACATTTTGTTGATATTTTTCCTCAAGTACAAAATGGGAAATGGGAACGTTTGACCTAAAATATTTTCAAAAACTTCGGCAATTTTTCTAGAATTGAATCAAAGATTTTTCGACATTAATTTAAGTAATTTGTATCATTTTATTTAATTCGTTGGGTTTTTTTAGTGCTATTTTAAAACAAAAAAAAAACGAGCTATAACAGAGTATATACGGCCGTAAGTTCGGGCCAGGACCGAATTTATGTACGCCTCCACCATGGATTGCGTAGAAAACTTCTACGAAAGACTGTCATCCACAATTCGTAATTTACTTCGGTTTTGGGACGCCTTCAAAAACTTCTCTAACATCGTTTTCTAAATTGGAGTTAGTCCATACCGTGGTATATATAGACAAAAAATTTAATGTTTATAGGTAAGTCTACAAATAATTACGAATCGATATGGACTTTTTGCACGATACGTAGAGAGCCAGAATTGAAATATGGGGGTCGCTTATAAGTGGGGTCTATATACAATTATGAACTTGATATGAACCAATTTTTGTGTGATTGGGGATCGATTTATCTGAGGGCTATATATAACTATAGACCGATATGGACCTAGTTAGGCATGGTTGTTAATCGGCCAATATACCTAGACCAAATGTAACCAAATTTCAACTGACTCGGATGAAATTTTGCTCCTCCAAGAGGCTCCAAAACGCAAATCTCGGGATCGGTTTAGATGTGGGGCTATGATATGATTATGGACTGATATGGCTACTTGTGGCATGGGTTGTTAAATATCATATACATACCAACCACGTACGGCCAAATTTGCAAACAAGATACGGATGAATTTGCTTTTTCCCCAAGGCACCGGAGTCAAAATCTGGTGATCGTTTATATGGGGCTAATATATAATTATGGAGCCGATGTGGACGCAATTTTGCATGGTAGTTGTAGAGACATAATACTAACACTCAGTGTACCAATTTTCGCACGGATCGGATAAATTTGCTTCTCTTAGAGCTCCGGCAAGCCAAATCGTGGGGATCGGTCTTATATGGGGGCATATATATAATTATGGACCGATGTGTACCAATTTTTGCATGGTAGTTAGAGACCATCGATACTAAACCAATGATACACAATTTTCGCCGGATCGCGGCATGAAAATTAGCTTTTCTCTTTAGTAGCCTCGACAAGCAAAATCGGGGGATCGGTTTATATGAGGGCTATATATAATTATGGACCGATCTGTGGACGCGAATTTTGCATGGTGTTGAGAGATCATATACTAACACCATGTACAAAATTTGCAGCCGGATCTGATGAAACTTGCTTCTCTAGAAGGCCCTCAAACCAAATCTAGGGGATCGGTTTATATGGGGGCTATATATAATTATGGACCGATGTGAACCAATTTTAGCATGGTTATTAGAGACCATATAACAACATCATGTACCATATTTCAGCCGGATCTGATGAAACTTGCTTCTCTTAGAGGATCGGCAAGCCAAAATTTGGGGGTCCGTTTATGTGGGAACATATACGTAAAAGTGGACCGGATATGGGCCATTTGCAATACCAATCGCGACCTACATCAAAATAACTAAACTAACTTATGCCAAGTTTCAAGTCGATTAGCTTGTTTCGTTCGGAAAGTTAGCGTGATTTCCAACAGACGGATGAAGGACGGACATTCTCAGGCATTTCGAACTCAGAGAATTTTCACCAACGAACCCCCCAGAATATATATACTTTATGTGGGTCTTAGAGCAATATTTCGATGTGTTGCAAAACGAATGACAAAGTTAATATATCCCCCGATCCTATGGTGGAGGTATAAAAATGATTAAAATACTTATGTGAAATTAAATATAATTATTTCTCTTGTGAGGGACATTTTGGGAGTCTTTTATAAAGTTTGTGCCGTTTATAAACACTTCCAATTTTTTTGCTCTGGGCAAAAGTGTGGAAGCTTACTTTAGCTTGCTTTAATTTATAAATTAATTGTCTAATTTATGCTGGAGTCTGAATTTTTATTTACTTTTTATAAAATAAAACGATTAATGGCACCTATAACTTCATCTAATCAATTTTAGCTAGGGGGGCTATAGCCCCCCCTAGGAAAATTGTCTAGCTAACGCTAATGTGTATGTGTGTGTGGTTAGGGAGCGTATGCACGCTATCAAAATGAATGAAGTGAAACTTTTAGCACGAATTTTCAATTTAAGAACTTCTTAAATAACTTGAATCTAATATAAAAATAAATGAGTTTAAAACCCACCCCATAATTGACAATCAAAAATCTATTTCAAGTAACGTAGCAATCTTTTAAATAAGGCATTCAGTCCAATGAATTGACAACGATATTAGCAATACAAATTTTTAAGTCCTTTGTAAATGTTGGCAATGCAGTTTAGCTACCTATACCCACAACCATAAGATGACAGGATTTAATAAAGCACTTAAATTAATGGCTTACTAATAAATGATTAATGCATTTCTTTTTTTTTTAAACACACATGTACATAATATTAAGGAGCAAACTATCTTGAATAATGCCAATTTATTAAAAGAAAGTTTAAAATATTTGCTCCAATAAAATTTACATAAATTTAGTAACACAATCTAGGGGATTTGCTACCTAAAGCCAATAATGTCTATAAGCCAATTTTGTCCTAAGGTAAAAAATATTATTTTGATTTAAAAGAAAATTCGACTACGGATTTATCTGCGGATTTTGAACCTTTCATAAAAAAAAATATTTTTTTGTGTTCAATCACGAAATTAATTGATCCAATTAATTTTTAAATGAAATGTCTTCAATCACAGAAATGATAGTATCAATTAAAATTAATTGAAAGTCAATTAAAAAATAAATTGAAAGACAATTAAAAAATTTATTGATCAAATTAAAAAAATTTTTGTTCCAATTAAAAAATTCGCTGAATCGATTACATTTTTAACTGAATATTTTTATACCCTCCACCATAGGATGGGGTATATTAACTTTGTCATTCGTTTGTAACACATCGAAATATATGCTCAAAGACCCCATAAAGTATATATAATTTCTGGGTGCCGTGGTGAAATTTCTGAGTCGATTTGAGCAATGTCCTCCCGTCCGTCGCTCTGTTGAAATGACACTAACTTCCGCCAGAAACAGCTATCGAATTGAAACTTTGCACAGCACAAGTAGTTCTATTTGAGGTAAGGTCCGGATTACTATTGCAAATGGGCGCATTTCGGTCCACTTTTACGTATAGCCCCCATAAAATAAAACGGACCCCCAAATTTGGCCTTGCGGATCCTATAAGAGAAAGCAAATTTCAATCTCAAATCCCTGCTGAAATTTGTACATGGTGTTAGTATATGGTCGTCTAACGAACCATGCTAAAATTGAATCGCACACTGTCCATAATCATAATTATACCCCCATAATAAACCCGATTCGGTTGATAAATTTGGTACGTGATGTTAGTATATGGTATGCCAACAACCAATGCAGGAAATTGGTTCATATCAGTACATAATGCTTATATAAGGCCCGCATATAAACCGATTCCCCAGAAATTTGACTTTCCCGGTGCCCTTGTGGAGAAGGGCAAAATTCATTCCGATCTGGTTTGAAATTTGGTACGGGTGGTATATAATGATATTTAACAATACCGTGCCAAAAGTGGTCGATATCAGTCCATAATCATATTTGACCCCATATAAACCGTCCGCAGATTTGGGTTTTGGAGCCTCTTGAGGAAGGCAAATTTCAATTTCCGAGTCAGTGAAAATTTGTTACATTGTGTCTAGATATATGACCGTTAACAGCCATCGCTAACTATTATGGTATCAGTCTATACTGTACCGAACGGAAACAAGCTATCGATTTGAAACTTGCACAAGTAGTTTCGCTATTGATGTAGTTCAGATGGAATTGCAACAATGGGCCATAATCGGACTACTTTTACGTATAGCCCCCATATGAACCGATCCCCCGATTTGGCTTGCGGAGCCTCTAAGAGCAGCAAACTTTATCCGATTCGACTGAAATTTGGTACAATGCGTTAGAAAATGGTCTGTAACAAACATGCAAAAATTGGTCCACGCATCGTCATTATTATATATAGCCCCATTTACCGATCCAGATTTTGACCTCCGCAGGCCTCCAAATGGATGGCAAAAATTCATGCCGATTCGGTTGAAATTTGTACCGTGGTTATTAGTAATATTGGCTCTCTAACAACCATGCAGGGAGCCACGCGTGGTGCAATGGTTACAATGCCCGCCTTCCATAACCTAAGGTGTGTGTTCGATTCCTGCTTCGACCGGGGAACACCAAAAATTTTTCCAGTGGTGGATTATCCCACCTCAGTAATGCCTGGTGATATTTCTGAAGATTTCAAAGCTCTCTCTCAAGTGTTTCACTGCAATGTGGAACGCCGTTCGGAGCTCGCTATAAAAAGAAGGTCGCTTGTCATTGAGCTTAACATGAATCGGGCAGCACTCAGTGATAAGAAGAGAAATTACCAATGTGGTATCCATGACTGAATAGTCTAAGTGAGCCTGATACATCGGCTGCCACTAACCTAACCTATAACACCATACAAAAGTGGTCATACAGGACTTATAATTCATATATTATCCCATTTAAACCGATCCCTAAGATTGTTGACCGTCCGGAGGCTATTGGAGGAGCAAGATCATCCGACGAGGTTGAAATTTGGTACATTTGTGCGCAAGTCATGTGGCCGCTAACAGCCATGCCAAAATTGGTCTATATCGGTCTACAGTTATATATATAACGATCCCCCAAATAATCTACCAATTTTATTTCTATACAATAGAAAATTTTGTCCAATTTATTAGCTATAGAAAATTTTAATCAAATTTTTATTATATATGAAAATTTTTGTTAAATTTATTACTATAAAATTTTGTCAAGAATTTATTTCTATAGAAAATGATTGTATCAAAATTTTAATTTCTATAGAAAATTTTGTCAAAATTGTAAAGGGTGTTAAATTGTAAGGGCCGGATGTTTGAATGTGAACGGCACACCTAAAACGCCAAGGTTTTTTTCGCGAAATTTTATTTGACATTTCTCTATTTCAGACTTACTCAATTTGAAGAAATGAAGAGATACACAATTAAAACAACGTTGTTAAATTGGTTTCAATAAAATGCACAGTGATGATAATTGTCGAAGGAAAAATCTTCTTCAGTGATAAGGCACATTTCAGCGGACTCAAGTGGATTTCGTTCAAATAAAAGAAGTTGCGCATTTGGGCGAATTGAAATCCAAGAGTGAATTGTCGAAAAAACAATGCATACCCACAAAGAGTGACTGTTTGGTGCGGTTTATGGGCTGGCGGCATCATCGGCCGTATTTTTCCACAATGAGGCCGGGTCAGGCCAGTTACTGTGAATGGTGTTCGCTAATCGTGAGATGATACGAACTTTTAGGCCCGAATCTGGAAGATAAGGAAGTTGGACGATATGTGGTTTCAGCAGGATAGGTGGCCACTTGCCAACAGCTAGACGAAAACAATGGCTCTTTTGCGCACAAAGTCAATGGCCGTGTTATCTCAAAGTAATGGCGATGTCAATTGGCCGCAAGATCATGTGATTTGACACCGTTGACTATTTTTTACTATGGGCGTTTACTTTGAAAGAAAAGGTGTAACGTCGATTAAGCCAAGCAAACAACTCAAGAGCCAAAGGATGAGATAATCCGGCACATATTAACGGCAATAGAACCTCCTTTATTCCTCAGCGTCATCGAAAAATTTGGACCATCGATGATAAGGGTGTGCCAACCGGAGGTCGCGGCGCCCATTTGGCCGAGTATTTTGTTCCATACATAATTGAGTAATACAACATATCATACATAAAATTTAAATTACAATAATCCTAAATAGTTTGTGTTTATTCAAAATCAACATCGCCTTGAAATTTTAACGCCGCCCTTTATTTTATAGAAAACTTTCGTTCAAATTTTATTGCTATAGAAAATTTTTGTCAAAATTTTATTTGTTGTTGTTTTTATTGCAGTCTTAAAACCCATACATTTGACTAATCTACAACAACAATGCTTAAGAGAACAAAACCAAACAATAACAAAACAAAAATGAAGTGGAAAAAGAAGAGGAACACGCTCAAAAATAAACACAGCCACTGACTTCAAATCGATGATTTGACAGTGGCAATAGGAAAAAGAGTTATGTTTTGTTTTTGAATTTATTTCGGCATAAGCCGGCTATCAATGTAAAGCCTTTTTCGGAGAGTTCAATGTGGCTTATTGTTGGGGTGTTATATGAACTGGCCTAGAATTTATTCTGATAATTGTTGAATAGTTTTTCTGCGAAGCTAGAGGATGCTGATGGGAATGTGTGAATTCCGAAACGACTCGTCTATCCAAACCAATCTTGGCAGTTCTATAGGGCTTTGCCCAAATAAATTTGACAAAACATTATTTGTTGTGGAAAGGTTCATTCGCACCGACCCGAAACATTACAGTCAGGCGTGTATAGATTTGTATCTGGCGTTTTCTTTTCAAATGCTCTGATTAACCCATGTTCCTTAATCTATATCTGTTCCCATAAAGCTCGAATAATAATTGTATAATAGATATAATGCATTTGGACGTCAATTGCCTGTTTTCGTATCAGGCTAACATGTAATAGTATTGTTCCTCTGGTTGATTAAGTACACTTGTAGTTTAGTCAATGTATGGTTTAAGCTGCAATTAAAAACAACAACAATTGCTTAAAGAACAAAACCAAACAATAACAAAACAAAAGAAATGAACATTTTATTTCTATAGAAAATTTGTGAAATTTTTATTTTCTATAAGAAAACTTCGTCAAAATTTGATTGCATAGAAAATTTGCCAAAAATTTTATTTCTATAGAAAATTTGTCAAAATTTATTTCTATACAAAATTTTTGTCAGTTTACTTTCTATAAGAAATTTGTCAAAATTTTATTTTTATAGAAAATTTTGTCAGACTGACTTATTTACTTATTTGATCGGCCTTTTTTTGTTTAATATATTCCCCGTATGGACTAACTTACTTATTTCATCTGCCTTTTTTGACTAATATATACCACGTATGGACTAACTTAGAATTTAGAAGACGATGTTTAGAAGTTTTAAAATACCTTGCCATCGGTTAGTATTACCACAACCCAATTAATTCGATTGTGGATGACAGTCTTTAATGGAATTTCTACGCAATTCCATGTTGGCAGAGGATATATAAGATTCGGGCCTGGCCCGAACTTACAGCCGTCATAATAACATGTTTTAGTTCTTCTTTTTCTTCTATGGGAGGGTGTAATTCGAGAAACTGCAGTTTAAAGTAAACCAGAAGCTTCCTGGTTTTAACAACGCTTTGTGGATATCTCAAATTGTGGGAGTACAAATTTAGTTCAATTTCGCAGCGTGGTATTTATAAATTCCCATAAACAAGTTTTACTTTTTCCTCTGTGTACATTTTATAAAATTTAGGATTAAGGAGATCAATATTCGTTATAGGCAAATTTCCACAATGATTAAGAATTCATATACGCTCTAACCACATAGAGAAATTAGATTAGTTTTACTTAGCTTTATCACAGCAAACGATTATGTTTCCTAATTCACTCACACAATGCTGTAAACTAGGAATAACTTCGGATAATAAGTGCAAAAAGCCGACACACACAGCCAACAGCAATTCCATGGTTATCGCTCTGGTCTCAACGCCTTCAAAGTACCAAAAATAATTCAGTGTTGGAGGTTCAGTTTATTCTAATTGTCATTGTAAATGACAACGTTCGCATAGAGTACGTGTGTTTAAGTTGAAGTTGAATGATATTGTATGATTCCTGCCACATTAAAACCTACTTCCCTCCTCCACTTCACCTATTAGAAACCAAGAGATTGGCCATGAAAATATGAATATTTCGTTCAAATATTTTCCCATACTGTTTGACTCGGACTAAAGATGAATGACACAAGAAGGCGGCAAGAGCGAGTGAGAAGATCTCGAATGATCACATTAGAAGCGGAAATGAGGGAATTTGAACGGAAAAAAATTCATCAATAATGACAACGGACGACTATAAGTTCGACATCGTATTGGCATAATGGGTTGAGGAGTGGGAGACATATACACCATTCGATGATGACTTTCTAAAAAGAGAAGAAGGACAACGATGAGGATTGATGACGGATTGGCTTGTGTTAACAGGAAAATACGGACATACAATCGTTCATGCCCATATCCACCAACGCTCAATTGATTATAAAGATTTTTCTGTGTGGCCATATATTTATCTATTACAGTTCACCTGTCACTAATGCTATCGACTATGATAATTGCAAGAGGGCCTTGTTTTTTTTTTTTTGTTTTTTTTTTTCAAAAATTGATTAAACATTTTGGTTTATTTTTGAATGGAAAGAATTTTCCTGGTAAATCAAGAATGAAATCAAAAAGATAACCAATGGAATGAGAGGTAAAGTAAAGGATTCCAAATCAGGTAACATATCGGAAAATATCGATTTTCCTAGTATTATCGTAATTCTTGTATCATTTGATAATTCTATAGAAGGATCTAACAATGGTCCGCTGTTTTGTCTTTTGTTAACCAGCCTACAAGCCTTCAATAATTAATCTTCGTCAAGAAATTTGGTGCCTATTTGTTGTTTTGACAGTCGTCAAGTCCGAAATATGTGCATAATGGTACAGGAACCAATTTAATGAAAATTTTAATTTGAAATAAAAAAACACGCCGTAAAGTTTCGGCCAGGCCGAATTATACACTGAAAAAAAAATGCATGCCGGTTTAAAAGACAGTCACTCACAATTGAATTACTTGGGTTGTGTCGTATATACTTACTTATTAAACACGTCTTCTAAAATTCTAAAGCTTAGTCCATATCGTGGTGTTTTATTAGACAAAAAATGCAGATTAAATATGTACAGTAACGCACATAAATATTGGTACACCAAACAATTTTTACTAAAAACCATATGCCTAAAAGTTATATGAAGTTATTTAAATTAAACAAGTATGACTATCGGCCGTAAAGTGTCGGCAGGCCGAGAAGCTTATGTACCCTCAATCATGGATTGTGTAAGGAACTTTCATTCTAAACAACTGCATCCACGAATCGAATTACCTAAGTCGGTAACGCTTTGCGATGCAAGGTATCTTAAAACCTCGTAACACCCATCTCTAAATTGCTATGTAAGTTCCCATACGTGGTATATATTAAATCAAAAAGATCGGATGCCAATACGTATATAATTCAGTTTGACAAATGAACATACATATTATTTTGACAAAATTTTCTATAGAAATAAAATTTGACAAAATTTTCATAACAGAAATAAAATTTTGGTAGATTAAATTTTTTTGGCTCTAGTTGGCAAGCCATGATTTGAACCGATATTCGACCAATTTTTGGTGTGAATGGACCAATTTTGGTACTGGTTGTTAGCGACCATATACTAACACCACGTGCATAATTTGAACCGATCGGGAATGAATTTTGGTTCCTCCAAGAGCATTCGAGCGTCAAATCTGGAGAATGTTTATATGGTGGCAATATAATTAAATTGATGGACCGATATTGGGACCAAATTTTCTGGCGACGGTTGTTAAAAGATCAATATATTTAACACCATGTTCCAAATTAACACCCGAAAGTTGGATAAAATTGCTTCTCTTGGAAGACTTCGCAAGCCAAATCTGGATCGTTTATATGGGGCTATATTATAATTATGGGGGACCGATGTGGATCCAATTTGTTGCATGGTTTGTAAGACCAATAATACCAAATATCATGTACCAATATTTTCAGGCGGATCGGATCGAAGATTGCTTTTCTCTTGAGGCCTCCGCAACCCAAATCTTGGATCGGGTTATATGGGCGGCCATTAATTAGGGCCTATGTGGACCAAATTTTTGCAACGGTTGTTAGGACATATACCAATACCCATGTACCAAATTTCAGCCGGATCGGATGAAATTTTGCATTCTCTTTTGGCTCCAGACAAGCCAAACTGAGAATCGGTTTATATGGGGGCTAATAATATAATTATGGACCGATGATGGACCAGTTTTGGCAATGATTGTTAAAGACCAATAATACCAACATCATGTACAAATTTCAGCCGGATAGGATGAATTTTGCTTCTCTTAGAGGCTCCGCAAGCCAAATCTGGGGATCGGTTTATATGGGGGCTCTATATAATTATGGACCGATGTGAACCAATTTTTGCATTGGTGTTAGAGACCATATACCAACACCATGTACCAAATTTCAGACCAAAATCGGAATGAAATTGCCTTCTCTTAGAGCAAATCGCAAACCAAATTTTGGGGTCCGTTTATTGGGGGCTATACGTTAAATATGGACGGCGATATAGCCCATTTTGCAATTACCATCCGACCTGACATCAATAAACAATCTAATTGTGCCAAAGTTTCAAGTCGATAGCTTATTTCGTTCGGAAGTTAGCGTGATTTTCAAAACAGACGGACGGACGGACACTGCTTGATCGACTCAGAATTTCACCACGACCCGCAGAAATATATATATCTTTTATGGGGGTCTAGAGCAATATTTCGATTTGTTACATAAGGCGAAATGACAAAAGTTATATACGCCCCATCCTAATGATGGAGGGTATAAAATCATTTTAATTTGGACTATAACTGCATTTAAGAATCTAGATCATTTTTTTATTTTAGATAAAATTTTGTTCTTTCTATTTTACTTATAAAAAATGGGAAAAAACTAATCACATTTTTTAAGGAAACAAAAGTATTGGACAACAGGTAGTTCTAAATTAGTTGGTACATTTTAGTATTTTTTTTATATCCCACCTACCATAGGATGGGGGGTATATAAACTTTGTCATTCCGTTTGTAACACATCGAAATTATTGCTCTAAGACCGCCATAAAGTATATATATTCTGGTCGTGGTGAAATTCTGAGTCGATCTGGGCATGTCGCGTCCATCCGTCGTCCGTCCCGTCCGTCTTGTTGATCAACGCTAGACTTCGAACGAACATAGCTATCGACTTGAAACTTGGCAGCAAGTAGTTTGTTATTGATGATAGGTCGGATGGTATTGCAAATGGGCGCCATATCGGTCCCACCCTTTTACGTAATAGCCCCCATATAAACGGACCCCAAAATTTGCTGCGAGGCCTCTAAGAGAACAATATTTCATTCACGATTCCGGTAAAATTTTGGTATATTGGTGTCAGTATATGGTCTCTAAGCACCATCAAAAATTGGTCACATCGGTCCATAATTTATTTATAGCTCCCATTATAAAACGCGATCCCCGATTTGGCTGCCGAGGCCCCTAAGAGAAGCAATTTTCATCCGTCCGGCTGAAATTCGTACATGGTATTTAGTATATGGTCTCTAACAACCTGCAAAAATTGGTGCTACATCGTCCATAATTATATAAGCCCCCATATAAAACCGATCCCCCGATTGGGCTTGCGAGGCCCTAAGAGAGCAAATTTCATCCGAATCCGGCGGAAAATTTGGTACATGGTGTCAGTATATGGTCTCTAACAACCATGCAAAAATGGTCCACATATCGTACCATAAAATTATATATAGCCCACCATTATAAACATATCCCATCCCCCCCGATTTGGCTTGCGAGCCTCAAAAGAGAAGCAAATTTCATCCGATCCGGCTGAAAATTTGGTACATGGTGTTAGTATATGGTCTCTAACAACCATGAGCAAAAATTGGTTCCACATCGGTTCATAATTATATATAGCCCCATATGAACCGATCAACCAGATTTGACCTCCGGACCTCTTGGAAAGACAAAATTCATCCTGAATTCAGTTGAAATTTGGTAGCGTGGTGTTAATATATTGGCCTCAAACTCCATGAAATAATTGGTCGATATCGGTCCAACTAATATATATAGGCCCCATATTAAACCGATTCCCACAGATTTGATCGCTCCAGAGCCCCTTGGAGGAGCAAAAATTCTTTCTATCCCATTTCGGTTGAAAATTTGGACGTGATGTAGTAATATAGGTATTCCACACCATGCAGGAATAAGAAGTTTTAAGATACGCACAACCCAAGTAATTCGATTGTGATGACAGTCTTTCGTAAGAAAGTTCTACGCAATCCATGGTGGTGGGTAATAAAATTCGGCCTGGCCGAACTTGCGGCCGTATATACTTGTTGAGCATTCCTTTTTGTTTGATAACAGCAACAAGCAGTCTAGACAATGAATGGACTAATTTTTTATTTTAATTTGTACCTATATTTCCCCCATTCTTCCATCAACACATTTACCCAAAATTTCATAAAAATCGTTAATAATAGTGGTCTGGTAATACTCGCGAACAACAAATACTTTGGTCAGGTGCGACGGACACCGAAAAGGGCTAAACCGACGTGAGGATGGTGGTTCTTGCGTCGATGCGGTACGCCCTTAAAACAAATCGCTTCTAAACATATACCCAAACACATTTTGCTTCAAGTATATGTATTTTCAGAAGCGTCCAAACAAAAATATTTGTTGTAATGTTCAAACATATTATGTTTCACCTAAGCATACCTGGTAGAAAAAAATTGTTAATGAAATTTTCTTTTTTGTAGTATAATTTCTAGGATCCAAATTGGTTCCTTCCATTCGTTTACTGTGCAGGCATAATCTCTAGGTCTTCGTCTTTCTACACATAATATGTTATAGGCTAATACCTAAATTAATATATGTTTGGCATCAAGCATATTATATTTACAATCATTATATGTCCCCAAACATAATATGTTCTACGACATGTTAAACATATATTTCCCAAACATGTTATGCTAGTTTAATGAACATTGTATTGATTGGATACATAAAAATAATGTGTAAAAATTTGAGTTCCAAATAAATATAGATTTATGAAAAATCAGTCTTTTCGCCCCGTGTAAATATATTTTAACGGAGCTTAAAATAAATATGTTTTTGGTAAGGCACATTTATTTTTCGCAAGATATCCCTGATCACTCATGTGGTTTATGGAATGCTGTGCCAATACTTATGTGCAGCACTTATGTGCGAACTTTTGGGCGGTAATTCAGACAGGAGGAATTTGAAATATGGAGGGTCGCTGTTGATGCAGTGCGCGCTATATACAATTATGAAACACGTAATTGACGCAATTCTTGTGTGATTAGGTGGATCGGTTATCTGAGGGCTAATATAATAAACTATAGACCGATATGGACCAAGTTTTTGACATGGTTTTTTAGCGGGCCCAGATAACTACACAATGTACCAAATTTCAACCAAACCGTATGAATTTTGCTCCTACAAGAGGCTACGGAGATGTCCATATACTAACACAAAATACAAAATTTCAACTGAATCGGATGAAATTTGCTCCTCCAAGATGCTCCAATCAAAATTTGGGAATAAGTTACATGGGAGCTATATATGCAATTATGGACCAATTTTGGCAAATTTGGCATTTTGGATTCGGGAGCCACCGTGGTGCAATGGTTACGATGCCCGCCTTGCATACACAAGTCGTGGGTTCGAAATTCCTGCTTCGACCGATACACCAAAAAGTTTTCAGCGGTGGATTATCCACCTCACGTAATGCTGGTGGGATTCTGAGGGTTTTCAAAAGGCTTCTCTAAGTGGTTTCACTGCAATGTGGAACGCCGTTCGGACTGCGGTAATAAAAAGGAGGCCCTTGTCATTGAGCTTAAAAACATGGAATCGGGCAGCACTCAAGTGATAAGAGAGAAGTTCACCAATTGGTATCACAATGGAACTGAATAGTTTATGTGAGCCTGATAACATAGGGCTGCACCTAACCAACCTAGAACTTAATGGACCGGAAAATATTGGGCCATTTTTTTGGCCAATGGTTCTTAGAGACCACATTACTAACCACGTACCGACGTCCGCAAGCGATCGGATGAATTTTGCCTCGCTACCAAGAGCTCTGGAGGATCAGCTTATATGGGGCTATATATAATTATGTATCGATTTGGACCAATTTTTCCAAAATGGTTGTTAAGAGACTATATACTAACTACTAGTACTAAATTCCTAAAACCGGATCGGATGAAATTTGCTCCTCCCAAGAGGCCCCGAACGTCAAATCTGGGATCGTTTATATGGGGCCTAATATATAATTATGCACGCGACATGGTCCAATTTACATTGTTGTTACAGACTAATATATTTTACACACGCTACCAAATTTCAATACGATAGGATGTAATTTGCTCTTCCAAAGGATCCGGAGTTCAAATCTGGTGATCGGTTTATATGGGCTATATATTAATTATGGACCGAAATGGACCAAATTCTGAGCATGGTCAATTAGAGACCATATACTACCACGTAGCCAAATTTCAAACGAATCGCGATGAACTTTGGCTTCTCTAGAGGCTCCGCAAGCCAATCTGGGGATAGTTTATACTGGGGGCTACATATAATTATGGACCGATATGGACCAATTTTGGCATGGTTTGTATAGAGACTATATACCAACACCATGTATCAAATTTCTGCCGGATCGGATAAATTTTGCTTGTCTTTGAGGCTCTGCAAGCCAAAATTTGGGGTCGTTTTATGGGGCTATAGGTAAATAGTGGTCCCGATATGGCCCATAAACCATTCGACCTACATACACAAACAACTACTTGTGCCATGTTTGAAGTCGAGAGCTTATTACGTTAGGAAGTTAGCGTGATTTCAACAGACAGACGGACGGACGGACGTGGCTAGTTCGACTCAGAATTTCACCACGACCCACAATATATATACTTTATGGGGTCTTACAGCAATATTTCGATGTGTTACCATGACCATGACCCATCCCATGGTCGTAGGGGTATACAAAGTTTTAAGGACAAACTTTCTTTAAAACAATGAAATTTTTAAATTAAAATAAGTTTGCTTCAAAATTTTTAATACCTTCACCACTACTGTGGTACAGGGTATAATAAAGTGTTGTGCATTTGTATGTAATGCCAAGAAAAGGAGTAATGTAGACCAAACCTTTTAGTATACGGATCGGCTTAGAATAAATTCTGAGTCGATTAGCCGATGTCCGTCTGTCTGTCTGTCTGTCCAGTCTGTCTGTTGATGTAATTTTGTTGTGCAAAGATAACAGCTCGCAGTTTTAGTCACAGATTTCCTAAAATTAAGGTATAGTGTCCTGCTTCGGCTCAAAACGATCCCTATTGATTTTGGAAAAAAATCGGTTCAGGTTTAGATATTAGCTGCCATATATATTTCACGCGATCTGGTCAATAAATGGCCGTGTTATATCAAACCGATTCTCCTCAAATTCCAAATAACATCGCCGAATCATTTTATTTGGTCTCGAAAACCTTGCCAAATATCAAACATAATCGTTTCAGATTTAGATATAGCTTCCATATACAGCTTTCGCCCCGATTTACATCATGTTGCCCACAGAGGCCAAATTTTTACTTCCGATTTAGTTGAAATTTGAAATTTTTGCACAGGGAGTAGAAATTAGCATTGTAAACTATGCGTGCCAAAATTTGGTTGAAACGGTTCAGATGGATAATATCTCCCATATAATAGCTTTTTCGCCCGATTACACTTCATATGACCACAGAGGGAAATTTTTAACTCCGATTTATTTTGAAATTTGCACAGAGAGTAGAATTAGCATTGTAAACATTTGTGCTAATTTGGGTGAAAATCGGTTTCAGATTTGGATATTAGCTCCCAATAACATATGTTTTTCTGATTGTACAACAAAAAATGGTCCAAAAAATAAACATTTGCTTGAAGCTTAAATCGCCACGCTTATGCGAAAAGTTGTAAAAAATGTACTCGAATTTTCCTAAACTTCAATACATCATATATGCGAGCGATAATATCATAAATAACCTTTTGCGTAAGTTTCCTTAAAAAATTGCTTCAGATTTAAAATGTTTCCCATATTTTGTACTAAAAACATTGTGTTCCACCCTAGCGCATTAGCCGACTACAAAATTTGAGTCTATAGATTTTGTAGAAGTCTATCAAATTCTGTCCAAGATCGAGTGATATTTAAATTATGTAATTTGGGACAAACCTTTATATACGCCCAACACGTTTGACGAATGTGATATGTATCGAAAAATTTAGATCTACTAAGTGGTGCAGGGTAATAATATAGTCGGCCCCGCCCGACTTTAGAAACTTTCCCTTACTTGTTATTTGTATTAAAAGGACAAACAATTTTGTAAATTTGCCCCTTTCCCCTTCATTAACAGGCAATGTCTTTGAAACTAAGGCAAATTTTCCTTAAAAGAAACATATTTTTGATAAAAGAACTTGTCCTTAAATTAACTGAAATATTGAATCTTTAGATTAAAAGATATAAAATTTGTGTCCTAAATTAAAAAAAAATTGAAAAGCAAAGATTATAAACATGTGATTTAAATTAAAATTTTTTATTTAAAGAAATTAGTCCTTAAAAAAAATGTTAGGTGAAGTAATCTCTAATATCATGTAAATATTTTTGTCAAAACAGAAATCTGCCGATTAATACATTCTGTAAGGACTGAAATATATATTAGCACAAAAACTTGAGCAGGAAAAGTCCACTCTTTAAAAAACATCTTGTTTGCGTTCATTGCGCTAACCAGTAACGGACTATATTTTCTTGCATAAAATTGTATTCGCTAAGTGAAAATGTATAATGTGCATCAGACGGCAAATTTCAAAAAAGTCCCATCAAT
Source organism: Haematobia irritans (assembly GCA_003123925.1). NCBI lineage: Eukaryota > Metazoa > Arthropoda > Insecta > Diptera > Muscidae > Haematobia > Haematobia irritans. The sequence goes on along the minus strand of PGFW01038593.1, from coordinate 2,442 downwards.
AAAAGTGCCAATTTATACGAAATTCCTTCGTAAGCTTCATAGAACATCTACCCTCTATTAACATTTCGTTTAATTATCTGCAATATTAAGGCTTATACGATTTGAATATTTTCCATTCCTTCAACACTTGGTAGAATATAATAACTAAAAGCCTTCACACATACATCATATAAGAATATACTTACAATACACACTCAATATATAGGATATGTGAGTAATTTTCAATTCCATTTTCTTAGTTTCGCTTCGATTCCTGAAAAATATTGCAAATATTGTTGATTGTGTTCACTGTTGCGCAGCATGTGAAACGATGCTAACGTTGGAGATGGTTGCGCAAAGAGTGCTGTGGCGGTGTGCGGAGGGGGGATTAAAATACATTATTGTCCATCATTGAAATGTTGTTGCTAACATTGGTTATTGATTAATTTGAGTGCAATGTATTCGAAGTGGAATATGTTTTAGAGCATATATTTACGTTAGGATATTGCAAATTTTCGGCAAAAATATTTAAAATTTATGTTCGCAGTATCTATAAAGAACTAAAGGATAAACAAAATAATGAAAATATTTTGCATGAAAGGCAAGGGAAGCATAACTTCATACAGGAATTGTGCGCTTCGAGATAGTTTTAAAGACTTACAAATGTGTGCTTTATATGAGGTCTGTGGGAATTTTTAATAGTTGCAGTTGTCAGTACGGCTGAATATTTTGATTTTATTTTTTTTTTGGGGAACATAAATGCCATATATACACAGAAAAATGTTCATTAAGTCCATAAACAGATGCTAGACTGAAAAAAAGAAAATATTGTCGTAAGATTTCGTGTCCTTGAAAAATAAACATACGAATGGTGAATTTTGAATGAATGTGAATGTTGTTTTATACACCTTTTAAGAGAACTCTGTATGCACCAATGAAGTAAAAGAAAAAAATTAAATACTTAAAGATACCTTACTTCACTTCTTTGGCTCGCTCACATACTAAAATCGTTTAGTGTAAAGAAAAAATCTTCGAACCGTCTAAAACCTTTTTTATACCCTCCACTTCAGGATGGGGTATATTAACTTTGTCATTTCCGTTTGTAACACATCAAAATATTGGCTCTAAGACCCATAAAGTATATATAATTCTGGTCGTGGTGAAATGTTCTGACTCGATCTTAGCATGTCCGTCCGCCGTCGTCCATCGTCTGTTGAAAACCACGCTAACTTCCGAACGAAACAAGCTATGCGACTTTGAAACTTGGCACAATACGTTGTTATCCGATGTAGGTCGGATGGTATTGAAAAATGGGTCATATCGGTCCACTTTTTACGTATAGCCCCCATATAAAAGGGCCCTCAGAATTTGGCTTGTGAAGCCCTCTAACGGAGCAATATTTCATCCGGATCCGGCTGGTTATGGTCTCTAACAACCATTGCAAAAATTGTCCACATCTGGTCCATAATTAATATATAGCCCCCATATAAAGCCGATCCCCAGATTTTGCTTGCGGAGCCTCAAAAGAGAAGAAATTTATCGTATCCGCTGAAATTTGGTATGGCAAGGAATGTTAACGCAATGACTTTGTTCGATCGTTAAGTCTCATCAGGAATTACTTCATTAAAGTAATTCCAAAATAAATATTTGCATAATTTACTTATATTTTGTTTTGTGTTGAGTATTCGGCTGGGTTTCCTGGTTTTTTGTTACCCACCACCAACCCTCTAGTGACTGTTTGCCAATATGAAAAATGATTAAATTTAGCTTTCATTTCAGCAACAAATACTCGGTTGTTGTCTATCTAAAAATGGCAATCACTTGAGCTAAAAGCCTTATTACCATTTTCCATCCAATATTTTCATATGTCAACGCATTAATACATATGCATGAGCTCCCACTCCCCACCTTTGTCCTTGATTATGCTGTTGTTGTTGGAGGAGCCTGTAAGTGTCTGGTAGCAGATAAGCGGAATCTGGTGATATATTCATGAAATTAAATTTTATTTTAATTATTTTATTTTTTTTTTTTGAAGTATACGAATTTCGTTAATACTGCTAAGCTTGAGTTTTTATTGCGTTGGATTGAAGAGAAGAAGAAAATCATCTAGGAATATTTAGCGGCTTTCTCAAGCTTATATCATAATCTAGAGGAATCTCACGATAATTAAAATAAGATCTGTAGATTTTGAATTTTTGCCCTGAGATGGTAATTTTTTTTTAAAATTTCCTAGATTTTTGTCTTACAGTGTTACCTATAACTTCAAATTAACATTATTGCAGAAACAGCATAAAACAAGAATTAAATAAAATCTGGTAAGATAAGCAGTCTATAGTCGGGCTGGACTACTTATTTTATACTCTTCAGACAACTATGGCCCAATTTTTTTGTATAATCTAAACGTCCTTAATTATGTTGGGAGTAACCGATTTGAAGACATTTTTTTACACTTTAAAAATCAAG
>PGFW01038592.1:0-17921 GCA_003123925.1 Haematobia irritans | reverse complement strand
GCCTGGCCGAACTTACAGCCGTATATACATGTTTTAGTTCTTCTTTTCTTCTATGGGAGGGTGTAATTTCGAGAACTGCAGTTAAAAAGTAAACCAGAGCTTTTCTGGTTTTAACAACGCTTTGTGGATATCTCAAATTGTGGAGTACAAATTTAGTTCAATTTTCGCACGTGGTAGTTTATACTTCCCATAAAACAGTTTACTTTTTCTCTGTGTACATTTTATAAATTTTAGGATTAAGGATCAATATTCGTTATAGGCAAATTTTCACAATGATAAAATTCATTACGCTCTAACCACATAAGAAATTAGATTAGTTTTACTTAAGCTATCAAGCAAACATTTCCTAATTCACTCACGCAATGCTGTAAACTAGGAATACTTCGATAAGGCAAAAAGCCGACACACACAGCCAACAGCATTCCATGGTTATGCTCGGTCTCACGCTTCAATACCAAAAATTCAGTGTTGGAGGTTCAGTTTATTCTAATTGTCATTGTAAATGACAACGTTCGCATAGAGTACGTGTGTTAAGTTAAGTTGATGATATGTAGATTCCTGCCACTTAAACCTACTTCTCCTCCTCCAACTTCACCTATTAGAAACCAAGAGATTGGCCTGAATATGAATATTTCCGTTCAATATTTTCCATACGTTTGACTCGACTAAAGATGATGACACAGAGGCGGCAAGAGCGAGTGAGAGATCTCGAATGATTCACACTAGAAGCGGAAATGAGGAATTTGACGGAAAAATATCATCAATAATGACAACGACGACTATAAGTTCGACATCGTATTGGCATTATGGGTTGAGGAGGGGAAGACATATACACATTGATGATGACTTTCTAAAAAGAGAAGAAGGACAACGATGAGGATTGATGACGAGTTGGCTTGTGTTAACAGGAAATACGGGAACATACAATCGTTCATCCATATCCACAACGCTCATTGATATAAAGATTTTTCTTGTGCATATATTTATCTATACATTCACTGTCACAATGCATCGATATGATAATGCAGAGGGCCTTGTTTTTTTTTTTTTGTTTTTTTTTTTCAAAAATTGATTAACATTTTGGTTTATTTTTATGGAAAGAATTTCCTGGAAATCAAAAGATACCATAGGATGGAGGTAAAGTAAGGATTCCAATCCATTGGTAACATATCGGAATATCGATTTCCTATATATCTATTCTTGATCATGTTGAAATTCTAAGAAGATCTAACAATGGTCGTCTGTTTGTCTTTTGTTAACACCCTACAGCCTTCAATAATTAATCTTTCGTCAAGAAATTTGGTGCCTATTTGTTTTTTGACAGTCGGTCAAGTCCGAATATGTGCCATAATGGTACAGGACCAATTTAATGAAATTTTAATTGAAATAAAAAAACACGCCGTAAGTTCGGCCAGGCCGAATTATACACTGAAAAAAATGCATGCCCGGTTTAAAAGACAGTCACTCACAATTGAATTACTTGGGTTGTGTGTAATACTTACTTATTAACATCGTCTTCTAAATTCTAAGTTAGTCCATACGATTTATTAGAGAAAAAAATGCAGGATTAAATATGTACAGTATACGCACATCTAATATTGGCACACCCAAACAATTTTTGATTAAAGCCCATGTGTTTAAAAGTGATTATGAAGTTTATTTTAAATTAAATATATATTTTAAATTTGGACTATAACTGCAATTAAGTATTAGATCATTTTTTTATTTTAGAAAAAAAAATTGTTGTTTTTTCCAAAAAATAATTTAAAAATTATAAAAATTGAAAAAACAATCACACTTTTAAGGAACAAAAAGTATTGACAAAAGTAGTTCCTAAATTAGTTGATAACATTTAGTTATTTTTTGGCATTCCTTTGTTGTTTAGGTTAAAGGTGGCAGCCCGATGTAACAGGCTCACCTAGAGCTATTCAGTGCATTGTGTACCACATTGGTGAACTTCTCTCTTATCAACTGAGTGCTGCCCGATCGCATGTTTAAGCTCAATGACAAGGGACTCTTTTTATAAGCCGAGTCCGAATGGCGTTCCACAATTTGCAGTGGAAACCAATTAGAGAAGGCTTTGAAATCCTCAAGAAATGTCCACGAGCATTACTTGAGGTGGGATAATCCACCGCTGAAAACTTTTTGGTGTTCCGGTCTGAAAGCAGGAATCGAACCCACGACCTTGTGTATGCAAGGGGGCATACTAACCATTGCACCACACGGTGACTCCCGGTGGCTTTTTGTTGGAATAACTGATCAAGCAATCTAGACAATAAAATGGAACTAATTTTTTTATTTTTATTTAGTACCTATGGTCGCCCCCATTCTCATTCGACACATTACCAAAATTTAAGACGCAAGAATCGTTAATAATAGTGGTCTGAATACTGCGAACCACAAATACTTGGGTCAGGCGGACGGACACCAAGGGCTTAAATCCGACTCAGAGGTGGTTCTGCGTCGATCGGTAACGCTTTAAAAAAAATCGCTTCTATAACATATAACCCCAAACAGATTTTGCTAGCAAGTATATGTTATTTTCAGGATTTGGGTCCAACAAAAATATTGTTTGTAATGTTCAATACATATTTATTGTTTCCGACGCTTAGGCAAACACTGGTTAGAAAAAAAATGATTAATGAAATTTTTCTTTGGTGGATATAAATTTGCTAAAAGCGCCAATTGGTCCATTCCATGCGTTTACTTGCAAGCATACTGCTCATAGGTCTCTCTTTCTAAAACAAATATTAAGTTTATAGGCTATTTACTAAATTAATATATGTTTGGCATCCAAGCATATTATAGTTACAACCATTATATGTCCGCAAATGTTCTAACATGTTAAAAAATATATGTCCGCAAACATGTTATGCTAGTTTATGAACATTGTAATGAATTGTATATAAAAATATTGTGTTAAAAAATATTAGTTCCAAACATATAATTTTTAGGCCCAAAACATATGAAAAAACAGTCATTTTTCGTCGGTGTATATAATTTTACGGGGCTTAAAATAAATTTTTATTTTTGGTAAGCACAATTTTTTTCGCAGAATACCCTGACCACTATTGGTTTAGGATGCTGTGCACATCAGAGAATGGTCTGTATCAAAACTCTTTTAGGTTTGCGACTGTCGCAAAGTTGTAAACGTTGTAAAACGTCCACATACGCGTCGTAAATGTAGAAAAAGTAACAAAAGTCGCAAAACTGAAAATACTTTAGTGCGCGTCAGCTAGGCAGCGAATTCGATGATATCCAAGACGATGGTATGTGCGGAAGAAGTTTCAAATCTTAGGAATTTCACAATTTTCGGTTTTAGTCCCGCCACATTTTCCCTATTGCTTTTCACGGGGAGTTCAGGGTAACGCGTGGAATTTTCTCTTCCCTTCTTAGGCTTTAAGTTCAGTCTCACTGTCCAATATAACCCAAGGTATTTTGCACACTCAACCACGGGAATTCGATTACCGACCTAAAGAAAATAGGCTTGATCATTGGAAAACTTTGCACAAATTCTCGGACAGAAAACTCACAGCGAAATGGTGTCAAACTAAATTAAAAAAATGTTCAGTGATTCTTCTATTAAAAATTTGGTTTTCTACAGCAGGTTTACGACTTTTGCGACAATACGTATATATACGCCGTCGGCAAATGTATGTTCGCAAAAGTCACATGTTGTGACAGGCCAATACGGCCCTGGTGGCCAATACTTATGTGCAGAAACATTTGGGCGGTAATTAAATAGGAGGAATTGAAATATGAGGGTCCGAACGCCGTAATTGACCAATTTTTGTGTGATTGGGGATCGTTTATTATGAGGGCTATATACAACTATAGACCGATATGGACCAAATTTGGCAATGGTTTTTAAGCAGGCAAACATAACTAGGCACAATGTACGCAAATTTTAACCAAACCGTATGAATTTTGCTCCTACAAGAGGCTCGCGGAATTTATGTCCATATGAGCTAAGCATATAAATACAAATCTGGGGTGGTTTTATATGGGGCTTATATGATATTATGGCACCGACACAGGTCCAATTTTTACATTGTTGTTAGAGAATATAATACATACTTACACCACGTACCAAAATTTCCAACGGAAAATGGATTTAAAAATTGGTCATCCAAAGAGGATCCGCGGAGTTAAAAATTTGGGAAAATCAGTTTATATGGAGGGGCCTTATATAATAATTATGGACCGAAAATGGACGCAATTCTGGGCATGGTCATTAGAGATCATATACTAACCCCAAGTAAACCAATTTCAACGGCGAATCGGATGAAATTTGTTCTCTTGCGGAGGCCTCCGCAAGCCAATCTGGGGATCAGTTTACATGGGCCACAAAGCGTAGGAAGGCCTCCGGGGAGGGGGGCTTAGACCCCCCAGAAAAAATGTAGCCCCCCAGAATTGAAAACTTAATTTAAGGATTTTACATTGTTGTTATATAATATTTAACAAGTAATTACAACGCAATGAAGTTCGCTAAATGACTTCATGCACAATTTTATTTTTGTTAGTCGGTTTGTTGTTTAGTCTAATTTAAGTCGATTTAATTAAAAAAATGAGTAATTTATATTAAAACTATTCTTTAATAAACGAATTTTTTAACATGCTTGCAAAAAAAATATGAAAAAACGAGTTTATAAAAAAAAAAATAATAAAAATTTCCTGTTAACTTCTTTCTGAGGACATTTTTGGAAGTAGGGAAAGAGTTTGGAACTGCTTTTAGTTACTTTATTATAAATTAATTGTCTAGTTATATTGGAATCTGATTTTTTATTTTATTTTTTATAAAATAAAAACAATAATATAACTAAAACTTGAGTCCATTAATTTTTAGCTAGGGGTGCTAGAAAATTTTCTAGCCGACGCAATATGATGGGCTATATAATAATTATGAAACCGTATGTGACCAAATTTTGGCCATGGTTATTAGCAGACCATATTACTACTATCACCACGTATCCAATTCCAACGGCCGATCGGACGAAATTTGCTTGTCTTTGAGGCTCTTCAAGCCAGAATTTGGGGATCCTGTTATATGGAAGCTAATAGGTAAAAGTGGTCCGATATAGCCCCATACCATTCGAACCTACTCCACAATCAATACTTTGTGCCAATGTTTGAAGTCGAGAGCTTATTTACGTTGGGAAAATTAAGCGTGATTTCACAGACAGACGAACGGACGGACGGTGCTAGTTTCGGCTCAGAATTTCACCACCACCCTAAAATAATACATATCATACATTATGGGGTCTTAGAGCAATAATTCGATGTGTTACAAACGGAATGACAAAGTGAATTATACCCCCATCCTATTGGTGAGGGTATAAAAATGTTAGGACAAATTTCTTTAAAACAATGAAAATTTTAATTAAAACTAAAGTTAGAATTTTTGTTTCAAAAAATTTATTTATTAAATTTAGGACTAGAAAATTTGTAAATTTGCGTCCTTCATTAAAGTCAATGTCTTTTGAAACTAAGGCAAATTTTCCTTAAAGTAACTATAACACGATTTTTGATATTAAAAATGCTCGTCGCCTTAAATCTAAGGGAAAATGTTTATCTTTAGATTTAGATAAAAATTTGAGTCCTAATTATAAAAAAAAAATTTGAAAGCAAAATTATAAACATTATTTTTAATTAAAATTTCGTTAATGTTTAAAAGAAATTGGTCTTTAATATTTTATAAATTGTGCATCCCTAAAATTAGTGGTGCGTAATCAAAAAATATTTTTTTGTCAGTGTAATATTTTCAATCATTCATTATATTTAGGATCTGAAAATCATTAATTATAGGACGAACACAAAAATCGAGCCAAGAAAAGCCAACTATTTAAAGATGTATCTACTAAGTAAAATGTATAATGTAGAGACAGAGCGGCAAATTTCAGAAAAGTTCGATTAATAAAAATTGCCCAATTTATAGAAAGTCCCTTCGTAAAGTTCAAGAAAAAACATCTACTCCTCTATTATAAATATTTGCTTTAGTCAAATTTAGCATTACGTGGCAGGGGTGCAAACCGTTTCGCAGAAAGGATATTTGTATACGAAATATCAAAAAGTGGAGAAAATATTCAAAATTTTAACTCATATAGAATATTCATAACTATTTGAATATACATTTCGTTAAATTATCCAAAATCTATTAAGGCCTTATACGATTTAATTTTTCCATTCTTCAACACTTGGTAGAAATTATCATTAAATAAGCCTTTACCACACATACATCATATACAGAATATACTTACATACATAACACACATATGATATAGGATATTGTCATTTTTTCAAAATTCCATATTTCTAGTTCGCTTCGATTCCTGAAATATTTGGCAAATATTTTGATTGTGTGTGTACTGTTGCCGCAGGCATGTGGAAACGACTGCTAATCGTTCGAGCATGGTTTGCGTCAAAGAAAGAGTGTGGCGGTGTGCGGAAGGGGGAGTAAAATACATTATTAGTCATCATATGAAAATGTTTGTTGGCTAACATTGTTTATTGATTAAATTTGAGTGGCAATGTATTGCGAAGTGGAATATTGTTATTTAGAGCATATATTTACGTTAGGATATGGTGGCAAATTTCGCAAAAATATTTAAAATTTATGTTCGCATATCTATAAAAACTAAAGATAAACAAATAGAAAATATTTTGCATGAAGGCCAACAGTAAAGCATAAACTTCATACAGGAAATTGTGGCTTCGAGGACACTTTAAAAGGACTTACAAATGTGTGCTTTTATAATGAGCTGTGGAATTTTTATAATAAGTTGCAGTTGTTCAAGAACGGTCTGAAATATTTTGATTATTTATTTTTTTTATATTTGGGAAATCAAATGCCAATATATACACAGAAAAAATGTTCATAGTCCATAAACACACGCTCTACAAAAAAATCGCTTCTGTAATTATACTCCTCAAACAATATTTTGGCTTCAAAGCATATACATTTTGGGTAATTGCCCAAACATTTGAATGATGTTTGATCTCTTCCAAATATATAAATATGTTTGAAAGCATATTGGTCTAAACAATATATGTTTGGGTAGTCTAAGTTTTCGCAAACATTTTTGTATTTTTTTTCATACCAAATTCAATAATGTTGTCCTCCAAATAAACAAATATGTTTATTAATGTGAACATATAATATGTTTGGAAAGCATTTTGGCACGCCAAAAATATTATATGCTAAAAAAAAATCTCCCAAACAATATTGCGTGCTCAAAATTTTAAATTTATTTTATTATGAAAGATAAACAGGTAATATAGGTCTAAGCACATAAGTTTTCGACCTGAATATGCTCCAAAATTTGTTTGCTGCCCAATTTGTATATTCCCCGCACATATTTCTCACTTCCCACGAGATTTTTTAGTTTCCTTAGCAGCCTTTTTCTGTAATCACAAACATTACGTAGAAGATTAATTTGAATTGTATGATTTTTTTATTTTAATTTTAGCCTTTTGGCCCGGACGGGATCGAAACAGCGGACGCACACAGTTTTGTAAGGATTCAAAAGAAGTAGCGGTGAGTCAATTGCCCAAGGAAAAATAAAATGTTTAATTTTGTAATAACAAGCAACAACCACCAACTTAATTCAATATCGCTCCCCTGTTAAAATAGCCGCTCCAAGCTAACTAAACACATATATGTTTTATAGGCTAATTTCCTAAATTAATATATGTTTGCCATCCAAGCATATTATATTTACAAACATTTTATGTCGCCAAACATAATATGTTCTAAACATATGTAACAAATATATGTCCCAAAAAACAGTTATGCTAGTTTATGAAACATTATATGCTTGCACTCAAAAAATATATGTGTTTAAAAATTTGTGTTCCAACATATTAATGTTTAATAGGCCAAAACATATGAAAAACAGTCTTTTTCATCCGTGCAGGATGCTAGACTGGAAAAAAAATATCTGTCGTGAGATTTTCGGTGTCCTTATAATAAATACGAGATGTGATTTGAATGAAATTGAATGTTTTTGTTAACAGCCTTTTTAGAGAACTCTGTTTGTTACAATGAAGAAAAACGCAGAAAAAAAACTTTAAAATTTCAACTTTTTTCCTGAAATGAAGTAAAGAAAAATTAAATACTTAAAGAATATCCTTACTTCACTTCTTTTGGCTCGCATTCAATACTAAAATCATTAGAGTAACGACAAAATCTTTTCGATACGTCTAAAAACCTTTGTATAGTGTAAATTTCACAAATATTTTTTATTATGGTAGATATATGGTAAGAGATGTATTTTCCTCATCAGGACTAGAAGGTAGTTCCACAATTAGTTATGTTCTAATATGAAATAAAATTTGACAAAATGTTCTACAGAATTAAAAATTTTTGAGCAAAATTATATATATAAAATTCAATCTATGTTTGTTTATTTGTTGTATGTTCCGCGAGTTGGCTCCGAAAAGCTGAATCGCATTTACTTGAATAACTTTCAGAGATCGGTAGTGCGAGCGTTCCATGTGGGTGAAAATAAGGGTACTCAATTTTTGGACACCTGGTCGCGGAGGGGGACCTCCACTTTGTCGGACTTTTGAAAATAGAACCAAAGTTGACCGATTTGCTTGAAATTTTCATTGAAGGTTAGGTTGGCTCTAAAGATTAAAAGATCCGCTAACTTTATATTTCGATATTTTGTTTGGCGGAGGGGAATCTCGCCCTTTGTGTCGACTTTTTTTAATGTAGCAATGAAAAAACTAAAATTTCCATAATTATTTGAGATTTACAGAGAACGATGCGGTGAGAGTTATGGAATTAATATGGGTAACCTTGATAATTCATATGTGGAGCGGGAGGGGGACCTCCCCCTTGCCCTACTTTTTTGAAACTTGGAAAAAATTATGCGATTTAGTTACGATATTTTAGTTTGATACCTGAGTTTGTGATATTTGGACGGAAGAGAGGCCGCCCCTTTAGGCTTATAATTTGGCTTTGGTAACACCGAAAGAATTCTCTTTCGTAATTTTTACGAAAGAATTCTTCATTAACTATTCTTTCTGAATTCTTTCATTAAAAAATAACAAATTTTCATTCATTTTTCGTAATTTTATGAAGAAACATTTTACGAATAATACGAAAACTTCTACGAAACATTCTAGCATTAACTTTTCTTCGTAAAAAGTTCAGTACTTTTTAACGAAACTTTCTTTCATATTTCAATGAATTTTTGTGAAGATGTTTTACGAATATTTTACGAAAACATTCTGCGTTAAAATTTCTTACATAAAAAGTACGAAACATTTTCCTTTGAAATAACGAAGAAGTATTTCATTGAAAGTTGTAAAATTTCCGTTCGCGCATTAAATTGTCCTTTAATAATGTGCTTTGTGGTGTATTCATTTATTCTATTTTTTTATGGCAAGTCCTATGCTACTTCTCATTTGGTGATAGCGCGCTATGAATAAAAGTGAAGCAATAAAACTAAAAATTATTCAATTTTTTTCTAAAAGTCGACGAAACATTTTTCAGAAAAAAGGTACGAGATATTATTCATAAATACTACGAACAAATTTTTCATAAAAAGTAACGCAACATTTTCATAAAAAGAACGGAAATTGTTTCATAAAAAAGTTAACGAAAGATTGTTTCATAAAAAGTAACGAGATCTTCATAAAAAGTAACAATTTTTTTCATTACAAACTACGAAAATTTTGGAAGAAACTTTTCTTCGTAAAAAGTACGAATATTTCGTACTTTTTAAATGAAAAGTTTCTTTGGTTGTAAAAACAATGAACAAATTTCGTACTTTAACGAAATTTTTTCGTTCTTTTTACGAAGAAAATTCCTTTCGGTGTAGGAGAGGAAAATTCTTAAGTTTTCTTGAAAATTTACAAAAGGCGGTGGGGAAGGTTATGAACGATAGGGGCCAACCAGGGTTTGGCCTGTCGGCAAACAGTGACTTTTGCGAAACATACGTTTTACACGTATAAATACGTATGTGAAGCAAAAGTCGTAAACCTAGTGTAGAAAACCTAATTTTAAATTAAAGAAAATTGTAATATTTTTTAATTTTATTTAATTAAGCTCATCGATAAAAGGTATGGCAAAAGAATATGCTTTTATATTGTATTTATTTCAAAACTCTACTAGATTTACGTTTCCCCATTCACAACATTCAAAACTAATTCTTGGTTGTCGTGGTCCATAATGTCCATCTAAAGGTAATAAGCCAAAGAGTGAAATATATAAAATCTCTCTACAGCAATTTACCATTTATGTAATGTATTTATGTTTTCTTTCTTGCAGTTTCTGCAGTAATTGTTGAAAAGGTTAAGCCATGAAGCGAGTACCGACCGTCACGTTACTGCGGCACATACGAGTAGTTTTATAGTAAATTTTGACTTCGAGTTTTCCAATTGAAATAAATATATTCTCAAGTTTTTTAAAAAATGCGTTAATAATTTTACAAACATTCCTGAGAAATTGAGAACTTAATTCGTACGTATGCATCATCTTGAATTATCATTCGCTGGCCTATCTGAAGGGTCTGAAGTATTTGGAGTTTGCTACTTTTTTCTACATTTACGACGTGCATGTGACGTTTACGTCGTTTACAACTTTGGGGCGACACGTCGCAAACCTTAAAAAGTTAATACTACAGACGCACATCCCTAGGAGCAAACCTTCCTTGCTCCCACACTTGAAGGAATAAGTTTCAAAGAATTTTTCAGGAAAGGTTAGGGTTGCTCTTCACTACGAGTGTTTGTCGATAATTGTATCGGGAAGTGACGTCTCCTTGTAAACAATAAGAAGCAAAAAATTTAAACATCTCTCGATCTCTCCTTGGAATTTAGCAGGTAGCGTAGGAGATGTGATTAAATTTATACATGATTTTTAAATTAGTATAATGATTTTTCCGATATACTGGTTGGAGAGGGCAAATTTTGAAATAAGGTTTTGTCGATTTACTTCGAAATTAATATAGGGGTACGTCATAGGTCGCGATATCGGGTCGGAGTGGAGGCGAAAAGGTGGGGAATGAGGGTTCCCTTTTGTCCGTTTTTTTTTCTTAAATTGAAAGTAGAGGGTTGTCCGTAAAATGGGAACTCGGTAACAATAATTTTTATGATTTTTGAACAAGCTTCTGCCAAGATTATTTTTAGTAAAGAACCTTAAAATTTACATGAATTGGCAGCCGAACGTAAGAGGGTGCATCATTTTCCAACATTTTAGCAAATGTTAATGTGGTAAAAATTTTTACTACTTTTGCTTTTTCCGATTTATTGAATTGGAAACAGTAATTCTTTGTATGTTATTCGTTATTAATAATATGTGCTTAATTTCAGATATTTTTGAGGAAGAAGGATACATTTCCACACTAAAATTCACAAGAAATATAGAAAAGGTTGTGCAAGCTACTTGAATACAGAACGGTCTTTTATATATTAATTTAAAAAGTTTTGGAGAACATTTTTTAAGACGAACCGTTTTTTTACATATGCATATCCGCCGTATTTGTAGCCTATAAACGAAAAAGCAATTAGTCCGATTGTTTGAAAAACAATTCAAAATCTTTTCGAAATTTGTTTTCAGCACGAAGGATATGGTTGACTAAGGTTAACGCAGAAAGCACTTCGGAAGGCGCCAGGAAGAGGCCGGGTTACCTAGTATTCTATAAAAAATAAAATTTTTCAATGAATTAATATTTTGAAAGAAAAATTTTTTATTGAACTAAAATTTTTGAGAAGATTTGCAAATTCATTAAAATTTTGAAGAAAAATTTTTATTGAAACTAAAAATTTTGAGAAAATTATCTATAAAATATACATTTTGAACAAATTTTTAATCGACTTAACAATTTGACAAATATTTCCATAAGAAATAACAATTTTTTGACAAATTTTTTTAGAAATAAAATATTTGACAATCAATTTTTTACAGGAATAAAATTTTGAACAAAATTTTCTATAGAAATAATAATTCTTTGAACAAAACTTTCTATAGAAATAAAATTACAAAAAAATTTTCTATAGAAATATTTCGAAAAAAAAAATTCCTATAAAAATTTCAACCAAAATTTTTATTAAAATAAAACTTTAACAAAATTTTTCTATTGAATAAGAAAAATTGAAAACCATTTTATACAGAAATAAAATTTGAACAAAAAAATTTTCTAAGCAGAAAATAAAATGTGGACAAAATTTTTCTATAGAAATAAAATTGTGGCATATTTTTCTTAGCAAGAATTAAAATTTTGAACAAAAATTTTCTAAAGAAAATAAAATTGCGAAACACAATTTTCTATAGTAAATAAAATTATGACAACATTTTCTAATAAAAATAACAATTTTGACAGCTGTTTTATATGGAAATTAAAATTTGGAACAACATTTTATATGGAGGTGAAATGTTTGACAAGACATACAATTTTCTGTAGAAAAAAATACAAAAATTTTGTATATGAAAATAAAATTTGACAAATTTTGTAATTGAAAATAACAATTTTTGCCTAATTTTCTATGGAAATAATTAAAAAGAAAATTAGAACCTTTTCCATAGAAATATCAATTTTGACATAATTTTTTATCACGAAATGGAATTTTGACAAAATTATTTTCTTGTCTAATAACATATGATTCCATATACCTGTTTAATAACACTAACTGCTGAAAGAATGATTCATAAAATTTTAACCGTAGAAATGATATTTGGAAATTTGCTAACTGTAATTTTTATACCCTTGACACCGCATCTACTGTGGTACAGGTAATTAAACAAGTTTGTGCACATTTGTATGTAACGACGCCAAGAGAGGAAAAGTCATGAAGACACATGCGTTTAGTAATACCCGATCGTCCCTTAGAATTAAATTCTGAGTCCGATTTAGCGATGTCCGTCTGTCCTGTAAATGTCCGTCCGTCTGTCTGTCTGTTCGAAGTAATTTTTTGTGGAGAAAAGTACAGGTCCAGCAGTTTTAAGTGCGATCGTCCTCAAATTGGCAATGGGGTCGTTTTTTGGAACAAAGACAATCCGTTTATTTGATTTTGAAAAAAAAAAAGATCGGTTCAGATTTTAGAATTTATAGCTGTCCAATATATAATTAATCAACCGATCTTGGTCAGTAATTTGCGTGGCTTATCAAACCGATTATTCTCAAATTCCGTACATCCGATATATTATGATGGAGTGCTGGAAAAACTTGCAAAGTATCAGCCAAATCGGTTCAGATTTAGATATAGCTCCCATATATATCTTTCGTCCGATTTAGACTCATATGGCAACAGAGGCCAAAGTTTACTACCGATTTTCATGAAATTTTGCACAAAGAATAGAATTGACATTCTACTAATGCTTGGTAAAGTTTTATGAAATCGGTTCAGAATTTAAGATATAGCTCCCATAATATATCTTTTTCGTCTGATTTGGGCATATATGGCCTCAAAGACCATAGTTTTACGCCGGACTTGCTTACAAATTGCACATGGATTACGTTTAATAGTATCGGTAAGTGTGCGGCCAAAATTGGTTGAAATCGAGGTTTCAGATTTAGATATAGCTCCCGCCCACTATATATCTTTCGTCCGAATTTACACTCATATGACGCACGGGGGGCCAAAAGTTATACTCCTATTTAAACGTGAAATTTTTGGCAGAGATTGCAGAATTGTTAATTCTAACTGTGCATGTCAAATTTAGTTAAAATCGGTTCAGTTTATATATAGCTCTCAAATATATACGTACACCAGAGTGGGGAAATATGGTAGACTATTTACATATTTTAGACCGCAATTTTCAATGGGATTTTCCTCCGATTGACTGGATAGTTCCACGGAGAATATATTTAATATGATTACTTAAATGTGTCAAGTTTGATCTAATTTGAGTTTCAGAATTTAGATAAAGCGCATCCATATATTCGTTATTGCCGGTTTTACAAATATGGCAAAAAATTCCCACACTTAACAAAAAAATTCCTGTGGTGATTTCCCATAATCTTAGTCATATCATAACACACTGTAATCGCAGAATTTCACAGAACGGTTTTTTAAGTAGTTGAGATGGTAACACAAATGTTTGTCTACATAGTGGTCGAAGGGTATAATATAGTCAGCTTTCGCGGGCCGACTTTAGACTTTACTTAACCTTGTTTTTTACTAACTTGTGTTTTATCCCAGGGGGTTAGCCAATTTAAATTTTAAATTCTAGAGTTTTTTTGAAGTACAAGAAATGGTCTCCATTAGAAGTATTCGTATCTTTAAATCCAAACCTTCATATAGCTCCCAGGCAAATATTGAAAGTAGTTGAGATGGTAAAACAAATGTTTGTCCTACATAGTGGTGGATGGTCAATAATATTAGTCGGCTCCGCCCGACTATAGAACATTTACACGCTCACAAAAATAAGCTTACTTGTAACATATACTCCCAAACATATTTTTGCTTCAAGCATATATATTTTTGGGTATTGCCCAAACATTTATATGTTTGATTCTCTTCCAATATATAATATGTTTGAAAAGCCATATTGGTCTTAAATCAATATATGTTTTGGGTAGTCTAAGTTTCGCAAAGCATTTTGTATTTTTGCATCCAAAATCAAAATAATGTTGTCTTCCAAAAAACAATAATGTTTATTAATGTGAACATATAATGATGTTTGGACAGCATTTTGCACACCCAAAAATTATTATAATGCTTAAAAAAAATTCCCCAAACAAATATTGTGCTCAAAATTTTATTTATTTATTTATATATTTACAAATCATAATGAATTATGAAAATAAACAGTGTAATATAGGTGCTAACAACATAGGTTTTCGAACGCTGGAATGCTCAAAATTTTGTTCTGCCCAATTTGTATATTCCCCACATCTTTCTCACTTCCACGAGATTTTTTTAGTTCTTAGCACCTTTTCTGTAATACAAACATTGTAGAAGAAATTATTCTTGTAATGATTTTTTTATTTTAATTTTACGCTTTTGGCCGGACGGGGATTCGAAACAGCGGACCACACAGTTTGTAAGGAATCAAAGAAGTAGCTGAATCATTGCCTCAAGGAAAAATAAAATGTTAATTTTGTAATAACAAGCAACCAACCACACCAACTTAATTCAATATGCTCCCTGTTAAATAGGAGCTCCAAGCTACTAACACACATATATGTTTGATAGCTATTTCTTAAATTAATATAATGTTTGCATCCAAAGCATATTAATATTTACAAACATTTTAATGTCCCAAATCATAATATGTTCTAACATATTAACAAATATTGTCCCAAACAACATGTTATGCTAGTTTTATGAACATTATCATGCTTGCACTCAAAAATATTGTTGTTTAAAAATTATGTGTTCCATAACAATTTATAATGTTTATAGCCAAACAATATGAAAAACAGTCCTTTTTCATCCGTGTACTTAACTTGTTTTTAACTAACACTGGGGTGTTTTCATCCCAGGACGTCAAAGGTTTAAATTTTAATTCTAAGAGATTTTTTAGAAGTTTAAAAAAATGTCTCCAAATCGGTTAAGGTATAAATATTTATATTTGGGAATATAAACATTCATAATAACTCCCAACAAATTGGAAGGATTGAGAAATGGTAAAACAAACATGTTGGCTCTACATAGGTGGTGAAAAGGGTATAATAATAGTCGGCCTCCGAGCCGACTTTACATTTTCTTACTTGTTTTTTACTAACATTGTGTTTTATCCCAGGGCGTATAAGCCGATTTTAAATGTTAAGTCCTAGAGTTTTTGTAGAAGTACAAAAAATTGTTTCATTAAAAATTATTTGGTATCTGGAACATGCAAACCTTTATATAAAGCTCCGGCAGCAAAATTTGAAGTAAGTTTGAGATGGTTAACAGACAATGTTTGTCTAAACGAATAGTGATGAAGGGTATAATATAGTCGGCTCGGCCGACATTTAGACCTTTACTTACTTGTTTTTATAGAATTATAAAAATTTTAAACAATTTTTCTATTGAAATAGACATTTTGAGCAAAAAGTTTCTTAATAAGAAGTAAATTTAGGCAAACATTTTCTATAGAAATAAAAAGTTAAAAAATTTAAATATTACGAACAAAATTTTCTATACAAATGTTGACAAAATTTTCATATGGAAATAAAATTCGCAGCAAAAACTTCTTACGGAATAAAAAGAGAAATTTTTCCATAAAATAAGAGAAAATTTTTCTATTGAAATAAAATTTTGAAGAAAAATTTTTCTATCGAAAATAAAATTTAAGAAAAATTTTCTAAAGAAATAAAATTTTTACAAATTTTGGCTATAGAAATAAATTTTTACAAAATTGTCTATAGAAACAAGTTGTTTGAAAAATTTTTCTATAGAAAATAAGTTTTTTTGACAAAATTTTCTATGGAAATAAAATTGCCAGCAAAAATTTCTTATAGAAATAAAAAGGCAGAAAAATTTCCATAGAAATAAGAGAAAAATTTTCTAAATGGAAAACTAAAATTTTGTAGAAAATTTTCTAATCTAAATAAAATTTTAAGAAAAATTTTCTTAAGAATAAAATTTACAAAATTTTGTATAGAAAATAATAATTTTTACAAAAATTTCTATAGAAATACAAAAATTTTTACAAAAATTTTCTATAGAATAAAGTTTTGACAAAATTTCCTATGGAAATAAAAATTCCAGCAAAATTTCTTTAAGAATAAAAAGGCAAAAAAATTTCATAGAAATAATATACAGAAAATTTTCTATCTTAATAAAATTTTAAGAAAAATTTTCTAAAAGAAATTAAACTTTTTAACATAAATTTTTCTATAGAAATAAAATTTTCAAAATTTTTCTATAGAAATACAATTTTTAACAAAAAATGTTTCTATAGAAATAAGTTTTTGACAAAATTTTTCTAATATACAATAAAGTTTTTGAAACGAAAATTCTGGCCAATCGGAAATAAAATTTTGTAGAAAATTTTCTATAAAAAATAAAAATTTGACAAATTTTTCTATAAAAATAAAAATTTTCAAGAAACAAAAAATTTTCCATAGAAAACATTAAATTTTGAACAAAAAAATTTTCCCATTATAGAAAACAATTTTGACCAAAATTTTCTATAGAACCAAAATTTTGACAAAATTTTCTATAGAAATAAAATTTTGACAAAATTTTCTATAGAAATAAAATTTTGATAACATTTTCTATAGAAATAAAATTTTGACAAAAATTTTCTATGGAACATATCTATCTCTGCCTAATAAGTATTCCGCATATATTAAGTTAGGAACTTTACTGCTGAACATTTTTTTAAAGTTTAACACGAAATAAATTATTAGCTCTTTTTTATAATGTTTGTAATATGGAAAGTTGCGACCAATGAACTACTTTGGGTATATCTTATTCAATCAAGTTTAATTTGAAATATGGATAATTTGAAAACTAAACAAAAATATTAACTTGAGGAAGTAAATAATTCATTTGTGCAACTATGAAACAACAAAATTCCCGCATAAAACGTTAAAATTGTTTACACAAAGGTGACATTTCAAATTGTAAACATCAGCCATGGCTCATAACATTTTTAATGGGCATAAACCTCTTCCAACAGCTTAAACTCTGTATGTTTCACATAATTGTTCACAAACATTTACACATACAGGCCGTATGCCGCATATTCATACATATATATGATAAAAACTATCCTTGTCACATTTGACAAAAATTTGCCAAAATCATTGAGTCAGTAATTGAAAAACCAAATGCAAATTTTCAATTCTCAAATTTTTCATGAATGTGGCATTTCCAACTGATATGTTGTCCCATCGTCAGGCGCATTTAAAAAATGGTTTTTGTTGTTGGAATGACGAAAAAACTAAAGCCAACATTATTTGAATAAATACTCGAAAAAAATCAGATATGCTTGCGAAATATTAATTAAAATGAAATTAAAATTATGATTTGAACAGAATATG
>PGFW01038564.1:113626-124551 GCA_003123925.1 Haematobia irritans | reverse complement strand
ATTTCGTCAAATTTGGATTTTTTTGGGCTAATTTTCGTTAACAAATAAAAATTTTGCTAAGAGTTTCTACACTGAAAACCAGTCGAACCCATCACCAAGAAACACCTTTCCGGTTTAATTTTTTGAAATGATTTTTTGAATTTTTTTAATAAATTTAAACTTAGCATCACTCCGATATCACAAAATATAAGTAAATATTTTTCGACAAACTTCAAGAAATTTAGTGACATAAATTAAGTTTTTTCACTTGTTAAAAAAATGTTGTACCGGTTTGAAGGAAAAAATTTGGAGTTCAAGAAATTGCAAGAAGTGTCTTAGTGACAGTACGAAGTTCATGATGAAACGCATCTTCAAGTTAAAATTTTTACAAATTTAAAAAATAATAAACTATGCTTGTGTAGAAATACGGAATTTATAGTAAATCTCTTTATGCTCTATTTTAGTGTATAATTATTTTCCCGTTTTTGTTAAGTTTAATTTAGACTAACGTATGCAAAAATTATTAGAGTAAATGGAAACTTTTCTCCATAACGTAATTAGTTTCAGTAAACTAAAATAAATGTTAGAATTGTGCTTTAGTGAGAATAGAGAAGTTCCACTTTTTTGTTTGAGTGTCATAGAACTTAAATTTGACAAAGTTTCCTAATGAAAAGAAATTTTCACCAAATTGTCTAATAGAAATGAAATTTGACAAAATTTTCTAATGAACTAAAATGTTAATAAAATAAATTTTGACTAAACATTTTTTCTACAAGAAAATAAAATTTTGTCAAAATTTTCTATATGAAATAACCTTTGTCCTAAATTTTCCTATAGAAGATTACAATTTTGGCTAAAGTTTTCCTATAGAACTGAAATTTGAAAAAAATTTCTATACGAAAGCGAAATTTTTGACAAAATTTTCTATAGAAATAAAATTATTTGGCTAAAGTTTCTATAAGATGGAATTTTAACAAAAGTTTCCTAATGAAAAGAAATTTTGACAACATTTTTTATAGAAATGAAATTTTGACAAAATTTTCTAATGAATCTAAATTTTTAATAATTATTCTACAGAAAAAAATTTTGGCGTAAAATTTCTATAGAACTGAAATGTTGACAAAAATTTTCTAATAGAATATGAAATTTGACAAAATTTTCTATAGAAATAAAATTTTCAGACAAAAATTGTTCTATTAGAGATAAAATTTTTGACAAAAAATTTTCTATATAAATAACTTGTGAAAAAATTTTCTATAGAAATAAACTTTTGTCTAAATTTTCTATAGAAATATAATTTTGGGCTAAAGTTTCTATGAGAATGAAATTTTTGACAAAATTTTTTTTTTTTTCTATAGCAAATGAAATTTTGTTGACAATAATGTTCTATATGAATCTAAAATTTTAGATAAAAATTTCTACAGAAATAAATATTTTGACAAAATTTTCCTAGCAGAAATAAAATTTTGTCTAAAATTTTTATGATATGAAAATAAAAATTTTTGTTCAAAATTTTATAATAGAAATAGAACTTTTTGTCTAAATTTTCTATAGAAATAAAATTTTGGCTAAAAGTTTTCTATATGAACTGAAATTTTGACAGAAATTTTTATAGAAAAATGAAATTTTGGCAAATTTTCTATAGAAATAAAAATTTTGGCAAACAGTTTTCTATTAGAAATATAAATTTTGGCAACATTTTTCTATTAGAAAATAAAATTTCTAATAAGAGATAAAAATTTTGAACAATTTTCTATAGAAATAAATTTTTGTCTAAAATTTTCTATTAGAAATAAAAATTTTGGCTAAAGTTTCTAGTAGAACTGAAATTTTGCCAAAATTTTTTTATAGAAATATGAAATTTTGAACAAATTTTCTAAATGAACTAAAATTTTTGAATAAAATTTTCTTAATGAACTAAAATTTTAAAATAAATTTTCTATAGAAATAAAATTTTTGACAAAATTTTTCTACAGAAATAAAATTTTGACGAAAATTTCTATACAGAAATAAAATTTTTCACAAAATTTCTATAGAAATTAAAATTTTGAGCTGATATAGAAATAAAATAAAAACTTTGGAACCGTTCACATTTTCTTAATAAGAAGAAAAATTGTGACAAAATTGGTGAAAAATGTTGAACAGTAAATTTTTCTAGCAAGAAATAAAATTTTGACGACATTTTCTGATAGAAATAAAACTTTGACGAATATTTCTATAGAAGTAAAATTTGTGACAAAAAGTTTTCTATAAAATAAAATGTTGACAAAGTTTTCTAAGAATACATTGTTAATTGTTGTTTTGATCATGCAGCTTTAAAAACGCCTGGTGTTCGACTAGACTACAAGAGTAGCCTTAACCAACAGAGGAATACGATTGTTTGTCAAATTTATTTGGCAAAGCCCTATAGGAATATAGAAGGTTGGAATGGACGCACGTTTTTTCGGAATTACCCATTCCTCATCAGCAATGCCTCTACAGCAGCAAAAACGTATCAACGCAATTATCAGAATAAATCAGGCAGGGTTCACTAAACCCAAAGTAAAGCCACACTTGAACCTTCCGAAAAAAGGTTTTATATGATAGCCGGCTTAAATGCCGAAATAAATTCGTACAGAAACCATATCATATTTTAAACAAAATATTTTTGTTTAACTTTTTATTATTATAAATTCATGTGCTATGAATATGTATATAAAATAAAATAGGAGATCCGTTACTCATAAGAATTAAAATATAAAATAAAAAGTAAAAGTAAAATAAATCTTTTGTTAATTTATTTTTGTTTTTTGTGTTCTTGTTAAAAGAACATTGTTATCCGCTTCTGAAGACGATTTTCGTTTCTTTGAAATACGATTCACGCAGCCTTTTAAAAAAAGAACACTCTTTCGCTGGGAACAGAAGAAGCAGCCGGTCGGCCGGTTCCTTCCTTTACAAGAAGGACCGGTTCCGCATACCCGGTTCTGGTCATCACTAATACACACAACGTGTTTTGTTTATATTTATTTAATAGAATTAAAGATTAACGAGGGGGAGATTAAATAATTTAGTGAGGGCAAATAATAATAAATTTATTTTCAGGACACATACTGTAAAAACAATAAAATAACATAAATGATAGTTCTGAATTATTAAAAATTAATTTATTAAAAAATACAATCAGCAGTTGCCTAAAAATAATCTAAAAGTTTTGTTCATAAAATTAAATTCATTATACTGTGCTTTTATGTTCATGAGGAAAACAGTTTCAGAATATTACTTCCAATGCGGAAAAAAAAGATATAAATACCAATTAAGATTAATTGAAATAATTTAGGCAGTGGCAATAATAATTCTTCTTAGGACTGATGCCTGTAAAACAATAATAATAATAAAACATACTTCAGAATTTCAAAAAAAAAAAATATTATTAAAAAAATATAATAATAATTTATTAAAATAAGTTTTGTTGCCATAAATTTAATTATTATTGATGATGTGCAGTTCAAAAATGAGTTCCAGAAGACGTACGACGCTAAGATAAAAATTACCATTTCAGAAACCTATTTTAAAAGTCAAGAAAATTCATTGGATCATTCATTGACATTGGAGTACAGTCCTTCCAAAAAGTGTCTTGAAGCGCAATTACGAAGTTAAGTGGGGCCGCTTTGTGAACTATTCTTGGGGAAATAGACGAATTAGTACATGCCTTATATATCTTCGTTTTCCCACCATTTTTATATAACCCACCACCATAGAATAGTGACCAGGGGTATAATAAGTTTGTTCATTCCGTTTTGTAACGCAACCGAAATATCGATATTTCCGACTAGTAGTAGTAGTAGTAGTAATAGTATATTTTATTTCAATAATTTTCATTTATATATACATGTTATACAATTTTTTGATGTACATTTTAGTTACTGGTTTTTGTTTTTTCTTAAAAACAAAAAAATTAGATTAAAATGAAACAAAGAATTTAGCAGCTATGAAATATCGTCGTCAGCCTGGAATTTACTTTTTAAAAATTGTGTATGAGCTTTGGAGGGTTCATCATATACGATATATGGAAGTAATATTAGGAATACTCTGACAATTATCAACTTCCTGTAGGTAATTGAGGCTGTAAATATATTTGACCAAGTTTCTCCAGTTCATTAATCCCCTCTTCCCATCTAAGATTTGTACAATCTTTCTTGCTCGGACAAGTAATGTTTTTACAAAGAATTGATCCGCTGGCCTCTAAAAAATTGGACAAACAGCTAAGAAAATGGTAAAAGTGTCCTCTCTCTTCCGAAAAGGTTGCAAAGCGAACATTGAATCATCTGCATTGGCGATTATGAGTGAATTTAGATATATTAAGTCGACACGTGCCTTTAAAAAAATCCATGTAATCTCTCTCAAGGTATATGCCTCCGGTGAAATACAGTTTGCCTCTACAGGATCTTAAGTTTCTGTAAAAAGTGATTGTGCTTTGCTGAGCTCTTTATGGATCGATTTTTGTCCTGTTAACCCGGCACAGAGTTTTCCAGCAAAACAAATCAACTATTCTTATTCGGCAAGATTCCGATGCCGAGGTTTCCTCTTAAATAATGGCCATGCCCAATTGCATTCAGTAGGTTATTAATGTAATTTGGCCCAAATAGGATTTTTTCTCATTATTATTAGGCGTCATTTGATGAAGGAAGTCTTCTGCAGTATATTTGATAAAATGGTCCTGAAGATGTATTCTCAAATGAAAGCTGAAAGAGTGTATAGAATGGCTTTCTTCATTCCCCGTTTCGATGTAATAAAGGCGTAATTGGTGTACATTCTGGTAATCCCACCCCGTGAGAATAGTTTAAGGAAGAAAGCGTTGAAGCTGGTCAACTTGTTCGAAAGTTTTCCATATCCCCAATCCTGAGCTTGCGCGTAATGTTCTGTACTGATGCTAATGCAGCCTGTACAAAATTCAATTTTTGTTCAAGGGAAATATCGTCCTTTTCTCAAAAGTTTATTCCATGTGGCACTTTATAGCAACTTTTTGCCTTGGTTTATTTCGAGCCTGGATATGTTTCAAAAAATTTCATCTGTGGTGTTAGTATTACTCCTAAATACTTGTAGTCTGGTACTATTTTCAAGTCGTTCCCCTTGATCAGATCCCACGCATTATTTTTTGGGATATGTCGACCTCCTTTTGCGAAAGACCATAATTTTGGATTTACTTGGGCGTTAACCACTAAATTCCATTAATTGGCAGTATTCCTCTAATGTTTTTTAAATTAATCATAGTTACAAGGGCAACTAGGTTCTTTCAGCTAGTAAAACTATATCGTCCGCCAATACAGTAGAAACCCTAATAATTAATGTCCTTCTTAATATATACAGTCCTTCACGCAAGGACTCGCTTAGATGCATTGATTATGGAAGGGAAAACAGTAAGGCGAATAAAAGACAACCTTGCTTTACACCTGAACTGAGTAATCAAAATAAACTAGATAGCTGCTCTTCAGTCCACATGCGGACTTCGCGTATTACTATATAACATCCTCTATCATTTTTTCACATTTTATGAATATTCGGCATTTGGTGTAGTTTAAAATTAGTAAGATTTGAGGTATTTTGTCGAAATGCAGCTTCGAAAGTCTAACAAAAGAAGGCATATATTTTCTTCCTTTCTTCCAGTTTAAATAATTAACACTATGGCGGCTAAGTTGGTATATATTGTCCATTGGCGGAGTAATTTTTTTCGAAAACGACAGCCTGGTGTTCATCCATTATACCCATTTTCTTTTCAGTCCAATTGTAATAACCGCTCGTTGAGAATTCCCATGAATATTTTTCGGCTGGGGCGGAGATTCATGAAAATGAAATTCCTCTATAATTAGATGCATCATCCAAACTACCTTTCTTATGAATCGGAAAAATAATTGACTTTTGGAAGACTTCATCCATTTTACTATTAGAGTAAATGTTATTATATATTTCGGCTAGTTTTGTGAGAAATTCATCGGTTGCGTTCACGAAAAATTCATATGGGATTCTATCCTCTCCAGGAGCTTTGTTTGGTTTAGTTTTATGCAACATATGTTTTATTTCGTCTACGGTGATATTTCTGAGTCCAATTATATAAATTTTCCATAGGTTTGGAGGCATATTAATATAACTCCTGTTAGAATTTAATTGTGAGTTGTAGCAAGGTGAAAAAAATGATCTTTTAGAGATTCAGCAGAGAGTGAGCTACTTATTTGAAAGTCCTGGTCATTTATTAGTCTGACTAAACTCCACCATTCTTAGGTTAGGTTTGGTATGTGGCAGCCCGATGTAATCGAAGGCTTCACTTAGAACTATTCAAGTTCCATTGTGGATACCGACAGTGGTGAACTTCTCTCTTATTCACTGAGTGACTGCCGAGTCCATGTAAGCTCATGACAAGGGACCTGCCTTTTTATAGCCGAGTCCGACGGCGTTCCACATGTCCAGTGAAACCACTTAGGAGAAGCTTGAAATCCTCAGAAATGTCACCAGCATTAACTGAGGTGGGATAATCCACCGCGAAAAACTTTTTGGTGTTCGGTTCCCGTAGCAGGAATCGAAACCCACGACCTGTGTATGCAAGGCGGGCATGACTAACGCATTGCACCACGGTGGCTCGCCTCCACATTCTTTTCCATTTGATATATATTCGAAGCTTCTCCAACAATTTTTGCATAGAAATATTTGTTTGCTTGTTTCACATATTTCCTTATGATTTTTTTTGGCATTTCCGATATTTTACTTTGTCAGAAAATCCTGATGCCGTTTCCCGAAACTTTTGATAAACAATTCATTATGTTGTTTTCCTCGCCAGTAGCATCTACTATTAACCATTTTTGTTTTGGCTACGAAAATGTTGTATACTATTTCGGCTGGACTACTGATTGCAGTATTCATATCGTGTCATTTCTTTGAGACACTGTAATATTTTTATGTTCAATGAAAATCGTTCAGATTTTTTCGACGACATATATAAAAAGTATGATATATTCTTGATCAGGGAGAATTCCTAAGACAAGAATGACCAATGTCCGTCTGTCTGTCTGTTGTAATCACGCTACAAGTCTTCAAAATAATGGAGCAATCGTGCTGAAATTTTGGCACAAACTCGTCGTTTTGTCTGCAAAGGCAGGTAAGTTCGAAAGATGGGCTTATTGGTCTAAGTTTTGATATAGTCCGCATATTAAAGCCGACCTTCCCGATTTGAGGTCCTGGGCTTAAAGAAACCGTAGTTTCTAACCAGTTTGCCTGAAATTGGAAATCTAGAGGTATTTTTAAGGACCACAAAGAGCGTGTCCAAAAATGGGTGAGCATCGGTCCATGTTTTGATATAGCCGCCCATATAGACCGATCTGTCCCGATTTTACTTCTTGGCCTTATAGATAACCGTAGTTTTTTTGTATCCAAATTTTGCAATGAAATTGGAATCTAGATGTAAATTCTAGGACCATAAAGAAGGTGTGTCAAATAATGGAAAAAAATGAGTATGGTCCATGTTTTTGGTATAGTCCCTTATAGACCGATTCCTGATTTTAATTTCTTTTGGACTTATAAGAATCCCATAGTTTTTATACAATTTGCATGGAATTTGGAAATCTTAGAGGTATTTACGAACCCACAAAAGAGGTGTGCCAAAAATGGCGAGTAGAGGTCCATGTTTTGATATAGTCCCCTATATTAAGCCGACCTCGCCCGATTTTACTTCTTGGGCTTTTTTCTAATTTGCCTGAAAATTGGAAGATCTAGAGGTGTTTTATAGGACGCTTATAAATCCGGGCCTCCGAATTTGGGATTAGATTCCTAGAACTACAATTAGATGTGCTGACATATTGTGTGTATCCCTCCATGTTTTCGAATAGCCTCTCATTAGAAACCGACATCACGATTTAAACTCCTAGGGTTTCAAAAGTTTTTAGTTTTTCTAGCCGAATTTGCCACAAATTGAAAAATAACAGGTTGGCTGATAAAGACCCTGGTCTTCACACATAGATGGCGTCGCTAGTATAAATGCAGTATTATTTTTTATATAGTACCAAACCTCCAAATGAATCGTGTCAAAAATTTGACGTATGTAAGTCAATTAGTTTGTGAGATAGAGCGTCTTTTGTGAAGCAACTTTTGTTTATTTGTTGAAAAAATGGAAAAAAAGGAAGTTTCGTAATTTTGATAAAATACTGTTTTCTGGAAGCAAAAACTTGCTTTGATATATGAGTTTCGCGGACTCCTGCCGCCAGAAAAATCAACAAATAATTGATTGGTATGCAAAATTCAAAGCGTGTGAAAATGAGCAGCGGAGGACGGTGAAGCGCAGTGGACGCCCGAAAGAGGTGGTTACCCGACGAAAAAAATAAAAAAATCAAACAAATGAATTTGGAATGACCGTAAAATGAAGTTGATGCGAGATAAGCAGAGGCCTTAAAAGAATATCAAAGGAACGTGTTGGTCATATCATTCAATCAATTATTGGTGAAATAATGCGGAAGCTGCTGTGCAAAATGGGTGCCGCGCGCGAGCGCTCACATTTGACCAAAAACAGCAACGTGTGTGATGATTCTGAGCAGGTGGTTTGCTGGCTGTTAACTCGTAATACAACCCGCGAGTTTTCCGTCGAATATGGAGCAATGGATGAAACATGGGTCATCAACTACACTCCTGAAGTCCCAATCGACAGTCGGATGAAGTGGATCAGCGACCGGTGAAACCGTCCTCCGAAGCGTGGAAAGACTCAAAAGTCGCGCTGGCAAAAGTTAGCATCTGTTTTTTTGGGATGCGCTAGAATATATTTTTATCGATTATCTTGAGAAGGAAAAACCATCAACAGTGACTATTATATGGCGTTATTGGGAGCGTTTGAAAGGTCTAAATGCGCGGCAAAAACGGCGCCCATATGAAGAGAAAAAAATGTTGTTGCCACCAAGACTAACGTATCGTGCCACAAGTCATTGAGAACGAGAAATGAATTGAACTTCGAAACATAAATTGCTTTCCGCCACCCATCTCGTATTCTCCAAGAATCTGGCCTCCAGCGACTTTTTCTTGTTCTCAGACCTCAAAAGGATGCTCGCTAGGGAAAAAAATTTTGGCTGCAATGAAGAGGGGATCGCCGAAACTGAGGCGCTATTTGAGGCAAAACCGAAGGGAGTAACTACCAAAATGGTATCAAAAAAATTGGAAGGTCGTTATAATCGTTGTAATCGCTCTGGAAGGGAACTATGTTGAATAGATAAAGAACGAATTTTGACAAAGAAATGTGTTTTTCTTTGTTTAGACCGGGGACCAAAATCAACCAAATTCCATTTGGTCCGATCGGACCAAAATGGCAACCCTGTTTACAATCTTACGGCGGGTATTAAGTTCGAGTTTAGCCGCTGAAATCGCCATTTCCCCCCGATTAAATAATCCATTATAAAGAATATATACTTTGTGCAAAATTGCTTTGGGCTATTATTCCCCATCAAATTTTAATATGATTTGCATCAAAAATGTATAAATTTACACTGTTTTTACTGATTTATTTTAGATTTTACTTTTTTTTGTCCCTTATTACGTATACTCTACATTTATCAAATAATGATCATACTCTAGTGGGAACTAAAAAAGAGAGAGGATTAAACTCTCCGGCTACCAAATGGGAATAACGATAGACCATCAAGACCAATTTTTCCCTCCTTCACAAAATCAAAATGTCCGAAAATAAGAAGAAAACAAAAGACTTTAATTGTAAGTTTGTTGTGGCAAAAAATCATTCATAATCATAGATTGTATTTTGTTTAATTTTATTTCTTTTCGTCAAGTCTGTGATTATTACAGTTTTAAATGGTGCTAAATGGATTGATAGTTGTATGAAATCGATAGTTAAACAAACAGCTGTACCAAAACACCAAAACAAATGGTCAACATCAAGCGCAGAATCTGTTTTGTGTCAAACACCACAACAACCACCATGACCTCTCCAACAATTTCAAACTTTGCCGCTGTAGCTACAACATCCTTTCCGGCGCCCAAATCAAACAAGTCAAAATACCATGCCGTTGTTACACATAGAAATTTGTGTCTTTGACGATTGCAGTTATGATAATACCTACAATTTGTTGTGTGCATGGCAAAAAATCCTAAGAGAAACCTATTACATTCAAATGCATATAAGGCAAAATGAGACAGGAAAGACAAAAGGAGGTACAGTGAGTATCATGGTAGCCATGATACCAATCATAATTTTTCAAACCATAAACTTAAGCAAACTGAGATTATTTTTATTTTTATAAGTAAATTAAAAATAACCACTACAAAATATTACCATAGGTACCATGACTTTTGTTGCTCACTGTATGTGTTTATTTAAATAACAAAACCATATGTAGAGAGTAATTTTCCACATATTTTGTTTTTTTTTCAGTTGGCTATGGCCGCAACAGAGCAATTGAAGTTTCAAATGGAAACTATTTGTGTTTCCAGGATATAGATGATGAAATGCTATCAGAACGTATTGCAAAACAATATTCCATGGCAAAACAGAACAAGAATGCGGTAAGTGTTTTTCGTATATCACACTGCATAGAAAAAATATTACCAAAATATTCCCAATTAAAAAGTTGATTGAAGTTGAAAACTTTTTCGATTAAAAAATTTATTGATACTATTAACCTTTTAATCAAACTAGCGACATTAAGTCAATGATTGAAATGTTTATAATTTTTAATTAAAAAAATTAATTTATACAATTAACTTTTTAATTAAACTCGGAAGAGTAAGACAGTTAAAAATTATGGATATTTTTTAAATTATTTTTTTTTAACTATTAAACTAAAAAGGATCGAAAATAGTTATAGAGTGATTGAAATATAGTATAGTGATTAAACCTAGTTTCGTTTTTAATTAAAAACTTAATTGAATTTTGCAATTAACATCAATTAAAAATTTAATTCAATCAATTAAAAATTAATTGAAATTTG
>PGFW01038564.1:78528-90580 GCA_003123925.1 Haematobia irritans | reverse complement strand
TTAAACTTTGTTTCCCAGAATTAAGTACGCAAAACTTAAATTGTATCTTAAATTTGTCCTTGCTACAATTCTCCGCTCCTTGGGCTCAGAATCAATACCAAAAATCATTAGAGTGAAGAGAAAATCTTTGGAACCGGTCATGCATTTTTTCAGTGTATAAAATGGATACATAAGAAGCTCCCAACCAAGCTCCCAGAGCTTCTGGAGAGTCACTAGCGAAGTGTATGGCCTAGAGTTGTCCTAATAGAACATGATTCCACTCCTCTTATATTTATAAAAACTGAATATTATAAGAATCCGCGTTGTCTTTGTAAGAAGGAATTGTCTCTTTAATTTCCTAACATTCTTAATATCACTTGTTTCAGATAATAGGCTCCAAATTTATACGTATACCTGCTAATGCCACATGTCGCTATACCAAATGGGCCAATGACTTAAGTTCAGATAAACTAATGACACAAATATATACATCTAATGGTCCCACAATTATAATGCCAACATGGATGTGTCATCGTAATGTATATGATAGAATAAATGGAGGTTTT
Source organism: Haematobia irritans (assembly GCA_003123925.1). Taxonomy (NCBI): domain Eukaryota; kingdom Metazoa; phylum Arthropoda; class Insecta; order Diptera; family Muscidae; genus Haematobia; species Haematobia irritans. The sequence goes on along the minus strand of PGFW01038564.1, from coordinate 90,035 downwards.
TCCGAGGAAGGACAAGGGTGTCCTGAAGATTTGATATTTTTCTATAAACATTTAGATAACAACGGTTTAGTAATGCGAGTCGATGAATGTCTACTGCAATATCGATATCATAATGAGGCCACAACATTCACTATTAAATCTGATACTATATGGAAAATACGCTTGAAACATTTAATAGACAATGTACTCAGATATAAGCCATGGTCAGAAGGCTTTTCAATATGGAATGCTGGAAAACAAGGTAGAAAACTTTTTCGTGATTTACCAGAAGAACAAAAGAAAATGGTTAAAACATTTTGTGATGTGGATAAAAGTAAGCTAAGCTTTTGTAATATGCCTACCAATAATTATTATTTCTTGTTTTTTATTTCATTTTTTTTTTAATTTCAGATAAAATCAATAAATTCTATAGATATTTTGATTGTCCAAGTCGTCAACAAACATTTAGCATACCCATAGTTCATTTTACTAAAGTGCAACCACCAATAGTTGTATGCATGAAATTGGATTTGACAAATGGAGATTTTGAAATGAATTTGCAGAGTTTAAAACTAAATGAAGGCCAGGATTATATATTATTTACATAGATGCGAATACATTGAACTCTTGGTTTTATTCTTGTGGAACCCTTTTTTTATCGGAATATTTTAGTGATATTAGCTTTAGATTATTCGGGTATTATAAAGTTATATTTAGTATATATGACATGTTAGTTTTATTTACAGTTTTTTTATGTTTCAAAGGCAAAAAATTCGGAAATAACATCACATTTTAGAAGCAGTTCGGTTTTGTTCGAATTGGCTACCATTGGCACGAATTATGGCATTCAAATGGCCTACAAATATATGACACGCTGCACAAAAGTGACTCTGCGGAATTGAAGATCGACACTATGGAATTGTTTAGCACTAACCGTACTCTCAAGAATTTCCCAGTTCACGGTTGCCACTCGAGCCAAATATAATCTACCAAAATTTGGAGAAAATTTTACAAAGAAAAACTACCAAACAAAAAATTTTTATTTTGTAAAATTTTATTTCTATAGAAAAATTTTGTCAAAATTTTTATATTTCTAAAGAAAATTTTGTCAAAATTGTATTTCTATAGAAATTTTGTCAAAATTTATTATCTATAAGATAAAATTTTGTCAAAATTTTATTTCTATAGAAAATTTTGTCAAAATTTTATTTCTATAGAAAATTTTGTCAAAATTTATTTTCTATAGAAAATTTTGTCAAAATTTTATTTTCTATAGAAAATTTTGTCAAAATTTTATTTCTATAGAAAATTTTGTCAAAATTTTATTTCTTATAGAAAATTTTTGTCAAAAAATTTTATTATTTATAGAAAATTTTGTCCAAAATTTTATTTCTATAGAAAATTTTGTCAAAATTTTATTTCTATAGAAAATTTTGTCAAAATTTTATTTCTATAGAAAATTTTGTCAAAAATTTACTTTCTATAGAAAATTTTTGTCAAAATTTTATTTATCTATACGAAAATTTTGTCAAAATTTTATTTCTATAGAAAATTTGTCAAAATTTTATTTCTATAGAAAATTTTTGTCAAAATTTTTATTTCTATAGAAAAATTTTGTCAAAATTTTATTTCTATAAAAATTTTGTCAAAATTTATTTCATAGAAAAATTTTGTCCAAAAATTTATTTCTATAGAAAATTTTTGCAAATTTTAATTTCTATTAGAAAATTTTTCAAATTTATTTTCTATAGAAAATTTGTCAAAAATTTTATTTTCTATAGAAAATTTTGTCAAAATTTTATTTCTAAAAAAAATTTTGTCAAAATTTTATTTCTTAGAAAATTTTGTTCAAAATTTTATTTCTATAGAAATTTTGTCAAAATTTTATTTCTATAGAAAATTTTGTCAAAATTTTATTTCTATAGAAAATTTTTTAAAATTTTTATTTCTATAGAAAATTTTGTCAAAATTTTATTTCTAAGAAAAATTTTGTCAAAATTTTATTTCTATAGAAAATTTTTGTCAAATTTTTATTTATTTCTATAGAAAACTTTCAAAATTTTTTCTATAGAAAATTGTCAAAAATTTTATTTCTATAGAAAATTTTGTCAAAAATTTTATTTCTATAGAAAATTTTGTCAAAATTTTATTTCTATAGAAAATTTTGTCAAAATTTTATTTCTATAGAAAATTTTGTCAAATTTTATTTCTATAAAAATTTTGTCAAAATTTTATTTCTATAGAAAATTTTGTCAAAATTTTATTTCTGTAAAAATTTGTCAAAATTTATTTCTATAGAAAATTTTGTCAAAATTTTATTTGTATAGAAAATTTTGTCAACATTTTATTTCTAATAGTAAATTTTGTCAAAATTTTATTTATATAGAAAATTTTGTCATAAATTTTATCTTTATAACAAAATTTTTCTGAAAATTTTATTTCTATAGAAAAAATTGTCAAAATTTTTTCTATATAAAATTTTGTCAAAATTTTTATTTCTATAGAAAATTTTGTGAAAATTTATTTTTATAGAAGTTGTTTTCTTATAGAATTTTGTCTTTTTTCAAAATTTTATTTCTATAGAAAAATTTGCCAATATTTTATTACTTTTAAGAATTGAAGTCTCTTAGCTGGAGAGGATTTTTTCGCAAAATCTACCAAAACATCAATAAATCTACCAATCTACCAAACAGTAAAAAATCTACCATTTTTGGTAGAAGTCTGCCAACTGTGGCAACCGTGATTGCCACCCAAAAATAAGAATCAATGACCAATATTGTCGGTTTTTTTCATTTGCGGAGGATGTTAATCGACCCTTACCTCCCAATTACAATTGCTAAAATATAAAATAATTTCATACTCACATTTTCCTGTAGATTTGGACTGAGTTGTCTGGATGTAAAAATAGTTTTTCGGAATGTTTTAAATATAATTATTATTTAGTTCTAATTATAGCCTGAAAACAAAATGTATGTCGGGTGAGAAATCAAGCTTACCTTAAACATAAGCTAACCTTTGCATCACAAAGGCAAACCGATATTTATGGATATTAAATTGCAAAAAAAATACGTACTTAAAAATAGAGTATTTGAAATCCTATAAATAACTATGTGTTAAAACCCAAACGATCGAATACTGAGGATTTTTGGCCTCTAGATGAAGATTGTGCATTTATACTACTGGCAACGTGGACTTTGCCTAAACGCTTCGAAATAGAGGATACCGATGCGGAAGGGCTTGTTGATTTAGATGTACTACCAAGACGTTTCGTGGACTGGTACCTCACGTCTTAAATCGGCTTTCATTTTTTTGGCAACATTTTTTTGTTTTGTAGGTGATATGGCTTTAAAATTGGGCAGGTTTCTTAACGCCATGTGATTTCGAATCTGTAAAGAAGACTGTGAAGTAACAACGATAAATTGATAATAAAGATAAACGTTTACTTAAAACCAAGCTCTGGCTTTGACAGGTTTTTCCCTCATTCATGTCCTGCCTTGCATTAAATGACCTTTTTAGTTGGTGATCTGTGTCTTCTGGTAGGAAATTCTCTCAACTTCAGGCTGTTGAGGTCAAATTTTACGAATTTTCTGCACTACCGCCTGCAATATATCCATATTCATCGTCATAAGCTTTCGTCAATCCGGTGTTATCTACAGCGTCATTATTTCATGATGCATTTATCGCGTATGCTACTTTAAGAGGACTTTCTTAAGCCAGAAAAAACTTTTTTGGGCTTCATAAGGTTTTGCTATTTGGTAACCGGTACAGTAGTTTTGCTTTACAATGGTAGATAGTCTCGTGCAAAAGTAGATATAATTAATTGTGCTTCTTTATACCAAAGAAAAACTCGAATCACATAGGGGTTATTATATTTATAATTAGGTAAATAATATATATTACTCATATAAGCTTAATATGTTTTAAATACTTACATTTTTTTGCTCTGTGTTTTCAATAGGCTTTTATTTGTTTTGTTCATTGGCAATCACATCATCTTCTTTGCCCCCTAGACGAGAAAATATGGATGACGATGTCTTGTGTTTTATTTCCTGTACCTCCTCCAGTTATATTTCAACCTTGACTTTTGCCAGAAGCTCGCCGTTGATGATCGCACTTTGAAGTCTTTCCTTCAAGCGTCTATTGTTTCTTTGGAGTTTGATGGCATAGTCTTTTGAAAATTGTTGAGTTTTCCCTAGCCATAGGCCTCTCGATCAGAATATACTGATAAATATAGATTAATAATAAATGTAAGGGTTATCTCAAAAGGATTCATCTGCATACATATGATTAAATTACTTTACATTTAGCTTGCTTAAGGGCCAAATATTTGCTTAACTTCCTATTCTGTTGTTCCAGATGGTAAATTTAATTTTGTATTTCCTCAATGTTTCCGGCAAACCCCTTATCTGGGTTTACAAGACATAGGAGCCACAATGGCCGAAGATGTCGATGGTGGTGTTGTGCTGTAGATGCAGTAGCTAAGCTAATATCAAAAATAGAGATATTTAAGCAATCGTTATCAAATGAAGTTATAACAAACTCACATTTAAGTCTTATTGTCGTTTTCTTTAATGGTAAAACTGGGTTCGCTGGTTTTACCGGCTGCCACTGGAACTATAACTGTACTTAAAAACCTTTTCCCTTGCTGTCTGCTCGCTTACATTTTTAGCAATGCCTGAATTGAATTTTCTGCATCATATATTTGACTAATTTTAGCATAATCTTCTATATACCGCGACCTCAATATGGCTAATAATGTCACCCATGGAAGTGATTTCCATTTCTGCGTAGATATTCCTTTATTATATAAATCCATCCAACATAATGCGATTCTGAATCTGTTCTCCACAAATATATGGGCATAAAAGAAGCGCGCGGCTTGGTGAAGGTAGCCGGACGCATTGAAAAATTTTTACGCCATTGCCGCTGAAATGATGTTAGGAAAAATTGACTTAGAAAACTCTTCTACATTAATTGGAAATTCATAAGATTAACAATAAATAAAATACGGCGGGCAGCTGAATTTTAGACATGGTCGAAAGGGCGGGCTAAAATTGGTTTTAGCAAATTATTTCAGCAAATCTTCAGCACAAATTGCCTAATTCGAACAACACCAAAATATACTTTAATTTTTATTTCATTCCAGAAGTTGCCACATCTTAGAATGTTGCTACCCTTTATTTAGGGAATTTTATATAATGTTGGCGGCTGCTGAAAATTACTTCCGGTACGGTGCGCTCGCTGTTGTCTTTTGGCAATGTAGTCCAAATTTATCGAGTAAAGACCATTATGCGTCGTCCAGATCATAAGTTTATCCGGACGACAGTCCTCGTGTCGAACATATCCCATTATAAGTTAAGTCAAAGCATAATCGATTTAACCGCTGCAGGTTTTATGGGATCGGATAACACATATGTTCCATTATTTAAGTCATGATCGCCGACAAATCACGTATCGATTGTCCAATTGGTAAGATTCTTTGGGCCAAATCTTTGTATTATAAAGCGTATCACATATAACATATTTTGGGTGTTTGAAACCATTCGGCACTATATAAGATTTTCTTAAAACAAGTCGTTCTCCTGCAAACACCAAGTTTTACCTGAAAGACGCACATCAGTTGTATTCGCCCACCAAGTTATAATAAAATTTGCGAAAAAAGTTCTTCTGCTTTTAAGGCCGGTATGCACGCTCTAGCGAAAAATTTCGTTCCCAATAAGAAATGCATTACTATTTATGATAACGAAATTATTTGTAAGCGTTCAAATTTCGTCAAGCGTTGGTAGCGCACGCTCATGGGCTAACCATCATGTGCAGCAAAACATTTACAGCCCTGTTTCTGTATGTCGAACGAGTTAAATTGCGATCGCTGAAATGCCTAGAAACAGCTGTTTTTTTGGTTATAAATTCACTGTTTGTTTCCAATTTAGTCGTATCCACTTGAGCTCATTCGACATACAGAAACAGGCTGTTAATATATTACAGTACATTGTGTGTATAACAAAGTTTAAAAGAGGTGCTGTAAAATAATCACGCGAATGTATAATATTAAGGAATATTTGAAGCAAAATATAAACAGTTTTTGTGCAATAATGTTTTCTCTAGCACTGCTATACATAGACGGTTTTTTGAACGTAGACTTATAGCTGTTTCTGTATATCGAAAAAATTTTGCTACCAAATTTTGGCAAGAAGGTGCCTTTACAGAATAATAAAAGTTAATACTGACCTTTGTTATTTAAAGAAAAACTTACTACCAGTGTTGTCCAATTTTGTACATATCCTGTACAAAAAATTCTGTAGTTTTTAGTCCCTCAGGCCTTGGTTTAATCAAAAAGAAAACAAAATTTTTTGCATATGTAGCCACATCTTTTATAAATTACAATCAGACAAAACCCGACCTATTGTCATACGTGGCGACGTATATAACACTGCTGCGCACTAAACACAAACTTCTTGTGCAACTCAGAAAAGCATATGATTCGCGCCTGCGCAAGTATTTTGTTTACATATGCTCTCATGGCTTTTTGCCTGCTGTTACAAAACATTCTAGATACCAAAAATGATTTTTAATCGATGGCATTTTGTCAAATTAAGAAGTAAAAGCGGCTTTCTTTAATTTAAGTTGAATAAATTGGGAACTGCAAAATGCACTCTGGGGAGGCCTACCGGTGGGCGTCATCCAAGTGTTTTAGAATTTCAAAAGTGAAATAATTGCAGCAGTAGCCTGGAAACCTTGAGACAGGAGTTCTAAACGACTTGCGGGTAAATCTTCCATTTCTGGAAGCTCCAAAGAGTATCAGAGATGAATCAAACTGTCAGACATTGTAAAAATGTTTGGAACAGCAATAGAGCCCTCAAAGGAAACATGGCCTCCAAAGAGGATATCGAAGCAAGAAAAAAGATGAGATATGAGACAATTGGATCGAAGAAGAGAATCAAGTATATAACCGATTTGAATGAAAAAACAGAAGTCGGAACTTTTTAACAAAAAATGCAAAACTACTAACAGATAGTGAGTTACTATCCATCAATTAATCTTTGGAAGTCAATGCTGGTGGGCGGGAGGACAAGAGGCTATGCTATTTTTGCCAAAAGAACTTTTCGATATGTATGTCAATACTTTTCGAACAAATGTGGTTGGGATTAATGAGGTGTTCGGCAGAGGACACAAACTGACCATAGGTGGTTTAGCGCAATGCAAATGTCATAAATCAATGATAAAGACGGACATTCAAAGCGTAATATGTTATGAAGGTGGAGTTTCACGCGAGTACAAAGGGTAGCCCCCACCTGGCAAACTGAAAGTCGGAGGGCGGATCATGACGAGGCCACAGCTTCTGTGGCAGTTATTCCAAGGCCAGCCGAATAATTAATGTTGTTTATAGCGCGACTAAGGAATTCTAAAGATAGAAAATAAAAAAAGGGCGAGCGAGGCTGGTGGCCAACACGTGAACGATACTGAGTTCAGGCTGTTCGACATATTACACATAACCAAAACTGGTATAAGCAATTGAAAGTCAGTCAGAAAAGAATCACAAATCAAAAATAAGGAAAATAGCCTTAAAGCGATTAAAAGCCAAATTGGAACAAATTCCAATTAGATCATCAGAAGCTTCCACAAAGGCTAACAACGTAAGGGCCCAAAGGGAAATTTGGGATAGGAATGAAAAAATTCGAACGCTATAATTTTGTTCAAAGACAGAATAAACGATCATCGCATTCAAGGTGGTACATGACACAATCTTAAATGAATATCTACAAAGGTGAGAACAATTTGCGTAACCGTCATGCAGAAAGTTGCCTTTTGAAATCAGGAAAAAAAGGAAACTGGCAGAGCTAAGTAGAAAACTGGTAAGGCTGCAGAGGAAAAGAAAAACATAAAAGCTTACTGTAAAAGATAATAAATTGTTGTTATAATGTAGATTAATTTTGTCTGTTCTTTATTTGGGCAATATTACTGCCAATCACGAGCAGCCGAACCCAATTTGCATTAAATGTTTCCGAACTGCAGTTTCATAATTGCTTGTATCTCACGACATCCAGCCCAAGGCCCTGGTCCGAATACCTTTGCTAAATTGTCGCAAATGAAAACTGCTGTGTCAATTTCCATGAAGGCCTATTTAATTGTGCAAGTTGGTAGAGATGCAAATGAGTTAATGTTTGGGCCTTGCCAGATATTTCCTCGTGATTGAAAAGACATCTGGTTAGAGGAAGTGTTATTTTTTACTGTAGTGAAGCCGTACATGCAACAACATAACTCTTTCAAGACATATACCAGCAGTCACTAGCGCCAAAGGTAGCAGCATTTAAAAGCAAACAAGCAATAAATTGGCCTCCGTCAGGCTTGTAGAACTTCCCATAAAAGATCCAATTTGAGATCTTGGGTATATATTCCGTTTTTATAGCGCAACGTATGGCTTGCCTTAAAGTAACCAGGTAATTTCTTGGGATTTTCTGTCCCACCATCGAGGGCCGTTTTTTTCGTTATCAGCTGTTTTTGAGAAAGTCCGCCATGCTTATATTAGACAGTTGATAAGCGACCTCATTAATCATGCCATCTTTTTTATTTTGAGCTTGATGTGGACCATAGACTGCAGCCAGGCACCTTTTATTTTCCTTGTTCCAAGTAGGCACTTCCATCTGCTGTTCGAAAACGCGCAGTTTTGCATTTTATTCTACGGTAACTCATGGGGACGGCGAACCATGCGCACCGAAGGCCCTGTTCACTTAATAATTCACATTAGACATTTTTCTAAAGCAATAGAGACTAAATCAAAGCCACCGCGTGTAAGAAGTAAAACATTTAATTGTAAGGGCACTTTTTTAAACTGAAGCAATCGCTGATTGTCCAACGTAGGCCTAAATTAAATTTTTCGGCGATCTGCGTATATAGATAAACGAAGACATTTGATTTATTAAAGATTAGAAGAGTCTAAAATGATTGTAGTATTTAATTATATTAGGATTTTGAAAATTTAACTTTCCTTTTAAATAATTACTATACCATTATTATTTATATTCAGTAATTAAGCAGTGCCTAGGCGTAAAGTGCTAAATGCAATTTTGGTAAATGTGGCTTTTTCAAGGATTTTACCAAATCTGGCAACTATGGCAAAACAAAAACATATGACGGCTTTTTTAAGTTTTGGTGGCTAAAAATTAACAAGAATTGAAATAAAATAGCAATAGGACGTTTCATCTTAATAAAATTTGTTAAAGAAAATCCTAATTCTATGAATGATAAGAAGTTCCGTAGCATGACCTGTACAAAAGAACAAAACAGAACGCAAAGTGGAATTGCAAAATTGCAAGAAACTTCGAAAGAAGATCGGTAAGTAAAAAAATTAAGAAAGCTGTGGGGCTATTAGGCAGCTTATGGACAAATATTTGTTTTATCATGGATAGCATGAATATACAGGATCTAAAGTTTCCTAAAAGTATATAGGAATTATCAACGGAATAATAAAAAAACAAAAACAGAAATACAACGAAAATATATAACTGATAGGCCAATAGTAACTCTGCTGATTCAGACTACAATAGGATGCTCCAAACGACCAAAATTTCAATATTTAAGTGAAAAGGAATGTAGTTTTAATAATGGGAATTTCCTTAATGAATGGAGTTCGAACCGCTCAAGGAAATTAACTAATTCATGAGTATAATTGGTAAAATTTGAAGGAACTACACCTTCATTACATACAGATGCAGATTAATAAATCTCCCCTCCCGCCCTTTCACTGTAATTCCAATTGAATTGAAAGCTCGTCAAACATGACCATTAGTTTCGTTGTCCTAGCATCGACGTCAAATAAATTATGAGACGAACGTGAATTTAAATGCACTGTTCCTGTATATTGAACGAAAAGATTTCTTTCGTATTCCAACGAAACAAAAATTGATTTCGGATCCTCTATTTCAAAAGGCAAGTCACTTTTGTTTTTGTTGTCGAAGTAAGAAACGAACAAATACAGATATGTGTCAAGAAGAAGCAGAAGAAAATATTGTTAAACATTTGAATGAATTTTCAGGTTAAAAATTTGAAAATACTATTTTGATAATCGATATATTCTCGTAACAAAGCGATACGGCAATAGAAAACCCCAAAATTAATTCGAATTCGAGTGAAAGGCCTTATCTCTCAAATGGGTTTTCATTCGATATACAGAAACAGGGCATAAGAAGAATATTACCAGCATTGCATGAAAAATTGCAAACAGTCGACTAAAAAACGAGGATTCAGACGCCTGAGTCGCTGATTGTTTGAACACGACAGTATGAGCTAGTTTTATCAAGAAACTTGAAAACTAATAGAAAACCAATACATTAATAGTTTTTAGTACTTTTAAATATGGTCTAAATTGTCTAAAAACTTTTGCAGACTTGGTGAGTTTGAGTGTATAAAATGATTTATTCATCTAATTAGAAGTTAGAAGAGTAAGACCATTGCAAAATCCTATAAAAAATAATAATGAATGACGTTTTGATGTCCTAGCTATTAAGCAAATACTGTAACGGCGTTAAATGGAAAAGGTCTACGTGATACTTATAAGAAAAGACTTACATCGAACAAACCGAATGAGGAAGAAGAAACGCCTCAACTAAAGTTTTGGAAATATGAAGAAGAAATGGCGTTTTAAAAAAGACCAATAATCCACAGTAAGACGATTCATTTAAAAGAATTTAGCCAATTAATTTTATTTATTTTATTTTATTTCAAATTTTTTCGTAATACAAAGCCTATAAGGCGCAAATGATGATACTGATTACTTGTGTTTATTAATATTTGTTTTTTTTTTTTAGCTAAAGAGAATAAGAAGTTTTAAATTGGAAGAACGTAGAAATACTACAGGAAGATCTTGAAGAACAAACTACAGGAGAGTTTTCAAGAAACTCCAGGATGATGAAGAAGATGATATCAAGATCATTCAACTTTCGAAAATGAACCGCGATTTTTGAAGTAGAAAATTTCAAATTTAAATGAATATCTAAAAAATTCGACATTACCATAAGCGCAGCGAACACAAAGCAAATCCGCGTAAGAATTACCAACCAAAAGAAAAGACTTGACAAAAATGATTCTATTAATAAACAGAAGCAGGCAAGCAAGAAATGGCATGCTTTGTGAGAGCGCTAAGCATACACTTTACACCACCATCTGGCAACACCACCCCCCACTCGATGGAATTACAAGTCGAGGAGGCAAATTTGAACCACCCGTAGATTTTAATGCGATTACAACAACCAGTCGTTTTGGAAAGTGGTGCACTCAAAGAAATTCTAATGTGTCAGGATGGAGCAAAATCCGACAACGATATATTTTCAGAATTGTGATATATGTATATCAGAGTTAGAGTTTGTACAAGAACTAGTAATTTAGGGTTATAAAATAGGAGTTTACAAAATAGAAATGGGTTTGATGCATTGTTATATATTCAAAATAAACAGCGAAATCATTTCCCTTTTAAGTGATACTTTGTAATAAAAATTCTCACATCTTCTTTGGTGTTTATTGGATTTATGGAA
>PGFW01038539.1:15071-26450 GCA_003123925.1 Haematobia irritans | reverse complement strand
TCTAATGAATCTACTGTCTTTCTATGTTGTGATTAATGTCTCTTTCAAACACAAATTTGCGTACATTCGTTAAATTACTTTTATAGACGAAATACTCTACTGAAGTAATATAGTTCCTCAGTCACTTAAAGAAGAAATGATTTACTTCGAAAAATAATGAATTCATTGTTTTCCTTGATCTGTGTCCTTGTTTCTTGTCAATGAGATAGCCAATTCTTAACACGTGTGATGTATACCAATTATTGTCGGTATGCTCACTAAGTTGTACCATTTACATTGTGAGTTGCAAATTGATAATCAAAATCATATGATTATTGAGAAATTGTTCCTTAATTAATTAATATTCGGAAAAATAAGACTTGTGCGATTTTTAGGCGCTTCTATGGTCACCCATTTCTCAATTGCTTAAAATGGATTAATAATGGACGAACGGCACATTTTAGCAAAATTTGAAACACACCACACCATAAGATATTTTTATCTAGTAAAATTTCTAAGTGAATGAAACAGACCAGATTAATTTTTTGTTTAACTGTAATATAATATCCAATTCAATTACGCAGTAAACATTGTGCAACCACGGAATTCATCACCTTTTCGAAATGAACATACGAAAATACAGATAACATTGAAGATATTGGTGTATTATAACTAAAAAATAACAAATTATTAAACAAACTAAGAGACTACGTTTCTGGAGTGCATATTGACGTAATCCTAAACAAAAGTTAGTCCTTAACGCCAAAGTATGTTGCTTAGGGCTAAAATAAGGCTTACGTAATTCAACACACACTAACATAATTAGGTGATCTTTTGAGTCTATCGTTTGCACCATTATGAAATCATTCAAGATTTTTATGTGGGTATGTACTATTTAGGGGAAGCGAGTTTGGATAACTAATAGGGCGGATTTTATATAGCCATAGTGGGGCTAAGAAATGATGATTACTTACGATATTATAAAGATGTTCCCGTATTTAAAATACTCAAATGAATATCATTTAAGGAAGGATCATTTAAAACAATCGGTTATTTATTTTATAGCTTCCCTTGATATGGTCAGCTTTCAGAGGATAGACTTGGATGGAATGCAACAACTGATGTGGTGAGTTTTAAATTGTTAGAAGGCATTGGCAACACTATGTCTTATAATATTTTATAGAATTGGAATCACGATCAGGGTTGCCATTTTGGTTCAAAAAAATATTAAATTTTAAATTTTGTCCGATGGTCGGGACCAAATGGCAATTTGGTTGATTTTGGGTCCATTTTCGTAAAATCGGTAATTTTTTTTCCAAATTTTATACAAAAATAAAATTTTGGCAAAATTTTTTGTAGAGAAAACAAAATTTTGTATAGGAAGATAATTTTGTAAAAATTTTATATGGAAATAAAATTTACGATAACTTTCTATAGAAATAAAAGTTTGACAAATTTTCTATAGAAATCAAATTTTACAATATTTTCTATACAAATAAAATTTGGACAAAATTTTCTAATGATTAGTTCAATTTTAGCAAAGTTTCCTATAGAAATAAAATTTTGTCATAATTTTCTATAAGAATAAATTTTTGACGACATTTTCATAGTCGGACCAAATGGAATTTGTTTGATTTCGGTCCGTTTTCGTCAAATCGGTATTTTTTTTTCAAATTTTATACAAAAATAAAATTTTGACGAAATTTTTTGTAGAGATACAAAATTATGCAAAAATTTTGTATAGGAAGATAATTTTGTAAAAATTTTATATGGAAATAAAATTTACGATAACATTCTATAGAAATAAAAGTTTGACAAATTTTCTATAGAAATGAAATTTTTACAATATTTTCTATACAAATAAAATTTGGACAAAAATTTTAAAAAGTTAAAATTTTTCCAAAATTTTACTTCGATAGAAAAATTTATTCTAATTTTTATTTCTATTATTTCTATAGAAAATTTTGTCAAAATTTTATTTCTATAGAAAATGTTGTTCAAATTTTACTTCAATAGAAAACATCGTCAAAATTTTATTTCTATAGAAAATTATGACAAAATTTTATTTCTATAGAAAACTTTGCTAAAATTGAACTAGCAAAGTTTTCTATATAAAATATATATAAAATTTTGTCATAATTTTCTATAGAAATAATATTGACATTTTCTATAGAATATTTACAACATTTTCTATAGAAATAAATTTGACAAAATTAACTATAGAAATAATAAAAATAAAATTTTTGAATAGAAATAAAAATTAAATAAATTTTTCTATCGAAGTAAAATTTTGGAAAAATTTTAACTTTTAAATGATATTAATTTAATTTGGAAAAATTATCCGCTGGTACGAATTTTGGTCCAATTTTGGAACAATGTTTGGGCCGAAATAAAAATTCATTGTGGCAACACTGATCACGATTGCCAGAGTTGGTAGAACTCTATCAAAAATTGTAGATTTTGCAAAATATTCAACATCAACGAAGAGCTACACCAATCTCTTATACTCTTCTCTAACATCGATTTTTGACGAATTTTAGTAGAGAGAAATTAAGACGATACATACTAATCCAAGTGTATTTAATCTGTTATTTCCCTAATATACAGATTAAATATTAACTAAATTCACCAGGAGATATTTCTTGAGTCTACTAAGTTATATAAAGTCCATTAACCCTTTTTTATATACACAAAATATTTCTGCTAAATTATTTATTTTTTTCACTCAACTATCGACATTTTATTGAAAACTTCAAAGACGTTTTAAGTTGGCGAGACGCCTTTAACGGGAGTTAGTAATGCGCCATACATACTGGACTTTAATTTGGAAGTCTTTTTATTGGGAGGGGGTTTATATAAAAGTCATGGCGGTGCTGATTTCTATTCGATTAAATCAATTTTACCATGTTTTTTATTTAGATTCTTTCTTCCATTGGCCTATCAAGGGATAGAACTTATTACAGGCAAGGCTACACAATATTTTTGGGAAATGATAACACTAACATAAAACTATCTTATGTTGGCAACGCAAATTTCTCTACGGCACGGCACACTAATACAGTTTCAGATAATGCAGGTGACTCAAGTCGATAGTCATATTGGCAATTCCTTTGTTAATGTGTAGAAGTGTTTGAATGTTATGTATGCTCATTGTACTGAGAACTCGTGGTGCTCTCAGTTTGGTTTATAGTGAGGCTCTCACTATACGAGTTTTTGTGACATTACCTCTGTTAATGTTTCATGTTAATTAGGAACTCCCCATAATTTTATGTATGCCTAACGGTACATACATACATTGGAGAATTATGGAACGTTGGCAATACTTCATGAGTATATGTGAAAGTGTGGCAATATTATAGGAATTAAGCTGATTTAAACCAATCCAGAAGCAAAATTTACCGTTGTGTTAAAAACAAATAGAAATATTTAAAAATTATATATAAATGATTTTTTTAATGTATATTATTTGTTGCTAATGGATGTTCCTTTAATTTTTAATTGCAATACTGTTCTGATGTTTCTTGTTTGTTTTTGTTTCAAATAAAATAGGAATATATTATTTAAGAGACAACCTTAATATTTGTATTGTTTTTCAATATTTTGTTGATGTTAAAAAACAAATAAAAAAATAGTTATTGGTAATAAAACGGGCAACAAAAATTGTTTTTTTTTTTCTAATTTACCCAACGTAATGCTTTTCAAGAATAATTTTAGTAAAAAAAAAGAAACAGAAAACATAGTAGTGATTTTCTCGGCTGCCAAATTCAATTCAATTTAACTAAAACATTTTTTTGTTGTTTTGATTTTGGCTTTTTCTCTATTCTTAAGCCATAACTTTTTTTCATTTTGGTTTTGTAATTTCATCTAATGGTAATTTCACTAATTATAAAATAACTGAGATTATATCTTTAATTCTCAAATGATTTTTTGTTTACAAAAATTATTTAGATAATAAATAAAAATAAAAAAAATGTTGGAAAAAATATTTCTTCTTTTTTTAGAGAAAGATATGATTTTCCATTTTTTTGTTTTGTCTTGGAGGAGGAGTTTTGGTTTTTTTGTTTTCATATTTCTTTTCCAACTTAATGCTATTGTTTACTTTTTCAAAGAGATGATTTGTTTTTTTTTTAGTTGGTTTTTTTTGTTTTACTTTTTTTCTTACAAAAAATATCGATATGTTAGAAATTCAGAGTAATTTTAAAATTTTGTTTTTGTTTCAACTTTTGGCATTTCTTGTTTAGTTTAGTTTATTTTCCACTGGTTTCAAGGTTGATTTTGAAAACGAAAGAGTGTGTCTTGTTTTTTTTGCAAGGAAAACAAAGTGCAAAAACATCATTGTTTCCAGGAATTTAATCTTAAGGGTAGAGGACTTAGTAAGGGAGCGATATAAGTTTCTTTTTTTAAAAAGGGGAATATTTTAAAACAAAATAAAAAAATTAAAAAATAAAAAAAAACACTAAAAAAAAGAATTACATTGAAATCTTTCAAAAGTGGATACCCATGACCATCTAAACTATGTTCACATTTGGAGGTACCCCCTTATATAAGGTTAATTTTATTGTGATACCATAGCAAACTTTTCACGAAAATTTTTCTACTTTTCAGAGTGTCCAACTTTGAGAGGTTTCACTGTATTTTATAACCACTTTATTACAATTAAATGTTCAGGTCATTATTGGCCCTATATTGGTTTTACGTTGCCATTGCGTGTGCCACACAATTAAATTATTATGGTCAATTTCTTATTTCCGAAATGTGTGCTTTCGTTGGACTCATTGGAAGTCCAAAACACAAGAATTTTTAGTGAAAAATCAGCTGTTTTTGGTATTTCAGTCGAATCCCAAAAACAGTATTGTAGTATTACAGTCAGCTGATCACAGCTGATTGGTGCGTGTGCCACACAATTAAACTATTATGGTCAATTTCTTATTTCCGAAATGAATGCTTTCGTTGGACTCGTTGGAAGTCCAAAACAGATGTATTTATAATGAAAAATCAGCTGTTTTTGATATTTCAGTCGAATACCAAAAACAGTATTGGAGTATTACAGTCAGCTGATCACAGCTGATTGGTGATTGGTGCGTGTGCCACACAATTAAACTACTATGACCAATTTATTATTCCCGAAACGAATGCTTTCGTAGGACTCGTTGGAAGTCCAAAACAAAAGAATTTATAGTGAAAAATCAGCTGTTTTTGGTATTTCAGTCGAATACCAAAAACAGTATTGGAGCTTATCACAGCTGATTGGTGAAAAGTCAAACACAAAAAATAATTTTCTGTAGTTTAATAATTTCTAGTAAAATCAGCAATGACAACTTTCCAAGTAGTAATCGGTAGGTATTGTCTGAGAATAAAAATTTTTTGAAAAATATTTTGATTATAATAATTATCACTGCCTAACGAATAAAAACAAATTATAATAAAACAAAACAATTATTTTTTGTATATTTTAGGTAATAAAAATAATTATTTCCATTTTATTTTAATTGTTAAAAAAAACGCAAATATTACAAATTTAAATGAATAATATAAAATTATCAATAATAATAATAATCTTCATCATAAGTAACATTACAATTATAATAATAATAATGTAAGAAAATAATAATTAAAAAAATAATAATAATTAAATTATAGATGAATCAATCATAAAACAACAAACATAATAATAAAAAAAAAATGTTTACCAATCAATTATTCATTATTTTGTATTTATAATAAATCTAAATAAAATCTAAATAAGTACCCTTAGTTGTTACATACACACAAAAAAAAACTAAATTTATTTTTTGTTTAAACATTATTGTTATTACAAATAAAATCGTTTTCATTAAAACTTAAAAATATATAGGGAAAATAATAATAATAATAAAAAATAAATTAGAAAAATTTAACATGAACATATTACACGACGAGCGACAAACTTAAGAGATTTATGTTATTATTATTTTTTTTTGTATTTATTTAAAAAAATATATATATTTATTAAATATAGCTACTTCCGATTGATTATTTTAAAACAATTGCTTGTTGAAGTGAAAAGTAAGTAATGAAATTCTAGAAACACAAAATATCCAAACTTGATGGATTTGCCCATAAAAATTTAAATAATATACATATTATTTTAATTTTTATGCATTAGATTTTCCCAAAATTAAAATTGGTTATTCGTATATTGTTAGAAATATAGAGAAAAGGAATTTTCTTAGCCCTTGGAAAAAAAGTTTTATGAAGTTTCATAAAACTTTTTTTTCAAAACAATTTATTGTACAAATAATCGTACAATCCTTTCATTAGCACCAAGGGGAAATCTTTATTGAAAATATGTTTACTTTTAGTTTATAAAAAGTAAACATAGTGAATTATTGATTTTGGATTTTTTGTGTGTCTCTATTATATCATCCTTATTCTTAATAAATATTTTACTAAGTAGGATTTGTCTAAAAATCGTTGCTTTTATATTTTAAAGTTGTTTTTAGGACAAAAAAATATATATAAAAATTATGAGAACCCTATTTCTAAGGTTTTAAGTTCAGTAAAATGAAAACTTCAGTAATGGATTGAGGGAAGATCCGATTTTTCAAGTGGCTGCGAACGCTCTACTGAAATTTGAGATTAAATTTTGTAAATGATTCTGTTTTAAAAACAAAATATATAATTTTTTTTTTTAAAAACGGGGACAAAAAAATATAACAAAGAGATTTTAGAAAGGTAGACAAGACAAGTTAAGAAGATAAAAATATTTTAAAAATAAATTACATTTATTTCCAAAACATTCTGTATCAAATTTAAATTTAATTCAAACTCCTCATCCTGAATTTTTCTCAAAATAAAACCTAAATTACAATGAAAAAGTTTGTTGATATTACTGATGTAGTTTTAAAACACGTTCCCAAATTTCCTTGAAATTCCATAATATTTCTTCTACAGAATTGATCCCAAAATAAGGTTTCCTATTGACTTGAGTAAAATTAAAACTCATAAAGTTAAATTTAATGCAGATTCCTAATACGGATTTTTTTTCTCAAAATTTTCGTATATATTATGAAAAAGTAAGTTGACATTACTGTTATATTCTGATCCAAATTCTAAATTTCCTTGAAACTCATTTCCTTTGAATTTTCCTTGAATTTTTTCCCATTGATTATTGATTTTAAAAACTAACGAAAATTTATCTGAGTTGACATCATTGGTCATGATACCCGCGGATTTTTAATGTCTTTTATATACGAATATCTTATCTAGTTTCAGAAAATAATTTTGATACATTTTTGAAATAATGGCAACACTGATTATGTTTGTACGAAGTTTTTTTATTGTGTTTTTAATTAAATTAGAATATAAAAAAGAGTGTCCAATAGACAGTGCTGTCAAATTGTGGGATTTTTTGTTCTACGAAAAAATTTGTTAAAAATCTTTGCCAGTGCTGCCAACTTTCAATCAAAAAATATACAAAACAATACTGAGGATATTTTTTTCTTTAATTTCTTCCTACAATTTCCGTACTGACAAATTTTTGTGCGCACAGAGTGCAGAAGGTCCATGGAATCCTTAAAGCATAGTAATAAATAAGACTACAGACAAAAAAATTTTTCTGATTCATCACGATATTAATTTGATCCAATTAATTTTTTAATTGAATTGTCTGCAATCACAGAAATTATAGTATCAATTAAAAAGTTAATTGACAGTCAATTAAAATATTTATTGATCCAATTAAAAAATTAATTGATACTATTAATTTGCGTGATTGATTTTTGTTTCAATTAAAAAATTTATTAAATCAATTAAATTTTTAATTGAATATGTTTTAAAATTCAATTAAGATTTTAATTGGAAAAATTTTCGTGAAATTTGTTTCTGTGTATGTAGGAAACCCGATCTTTTTTGGGGGGGATTTTAGCTTTCTGTAGGCAAAATATTTTAAAATCTTCATTAACAGCGAAAAGAACTGTTTTATAGCAAAATAATATTATCTACAAAATGATTAAAATTAGTATTTTTATTTGGTATTTAAAAGTGGACATTTTTTGGCTTCGTGGGCAATTCTGAATTTTGACTTTTTTATAGAAAGAAAATTAAGAAAAAATGGATTATTGGAATTTGTAAATAAAAATTTCCCAGGGTGTTATGTATCCTTGACACAATTTAATAAAACATATGAGATATTTTTGAATTTTTATAATCTTGAGTAATGTCTTTTAGAATATTAAAAAAAATATATTATATATTTCTTTTAGAATTTGAAAACTTTTCAAAATAGTATGGAATCTTATTCTTGCCTTTCTAAAATCTCTTTAAAATATAAATAAAATTTTCCTAAAGTCCTAAAGCAATTGCACTCTGTAGTTTGTTAAACAAAATAAATAAAAAAAGATCAAATATTCGTTTGTTTTTTGTTTTCACTAGTTTGTTTAATGTATTTTTAAAATATTTCGTTGATAAGATTAAATTTAAATTGGTTTTATTTGTCAGTTTTATTATTTTGTATTATATCTTTTAAGTTAAGTCACTCTCCCTAAGAAGTAAATTGTTTGTTTTTATTTTTGAAAATAAAAAAAAAGAAAAATATTACAATACATACAAATAGCGACAACAATAAAATGTTGTTTGTATATAGACACAGAAGGATATAATTTGTTATGAGAATTTTTTTATTTTATTAATATTTTCAATATTTCCTTGTATCAGATGGATGAGAGGGAGGGGTCTGGCTGCTATTCAATTACTTTAGCTTTGATGTTTTCCTATTTTATTTATCTTTCAGTTTCTATTTCAGTTTAAACCTTGTCTTCTTCGATTAGATAAGGTTTTTGTTTTAGATTTTTTTTGTTTTTGTATTCTTTGCTGTTATATGTTATGTTTTTATTACAATTAAACAATTTTCTAAAATACATAAAAACTAGTAAAGTTATGATGATTTTGTTTTTAAGAACTTAGGTTTTGTTTTGTGTTTTTTTTTTTTTATTTTATACGCCATTGATCATGGTTCGTTAGAGTTGCTTTTATTGACTGACTATCTGTTATTCTTATTTTTAGTTTTTTTTGTTTCTTATAAAATATTATGCTGTTAAGACAAAAATGGGAAATTATATTTTTATTGGTATATTATGAACAATACCAAAAAAAAAAAGCTTGTCCAAATTGTGGGAATATAGATTTTAAAGTTAGAAAAAAATATTTTCTTAAGAGGAATTTCTTGGAATAAAGAGAATTACTTAATTTAATATTTTTTTTATTATTTCTTACTGATATGTATCCTTTTTTCTTCATTCTACGTCTCTGGTTTATTTCATAAGCATAATTATATCTTTTCATTCTCTACTGACTGCCTTAATGCTACATAATTGTTTAATCTAGTATTTTTGTTAAGATTTTTATGCACATCTTTTTTTTTTTGTTATATTTTAACATTTACTTCGCTTGTTTTTGGCTGTTATTAAATATCCTTTTTTTAAAAAATTAATAATTGATACAATACATCTTTTTTTTAAAATAAGCACAAAAAATGTCTTTTTTTAATTGTTGTTGTTGTTAAATTGTAAATTTGTTAAAAAGGTTGTGCATTCCTTATCCAAGATTTCTTTCGGTTTTTTTCTTTTTTTTTTTGTTTTGTACTGAAAACTTTTCTTTGTATGCTGGTTTTTGCCAAAATTAAAAAAAAAACTAAAATTTGAAATAATATATTTAACAAAACAATACTGCATATTGACCAAAAAAAAATGGATTTCTAAATAATTTTTAGCAATTAGTTAGGTTTCTTATCAATCAGATTTATTTTCTGTTTTGTAAGGCACATAATTCCTTAATTTATATAAATATAACATACTACATAGTTCCATCTAGATAAGGGGGTGAGGATTTGTTTAAATGGTTTTCATATTTTTCCACTTTTCCGTTTGTTTTTTTTTTTTTATAATACTCAACGATTTTTGTTTTAAAAAAATAAAGCAAAACCAATAATAGGACGATCATACTTTCTTCATAGCTTCCTTCATTCCATATTCTTCCTAATTAATATTTTTGTATTCTTTACTTATGTTGTTTTTTTTCGTATTATTATTATTAATACTTATATATATTGTCAAATCATGGTTTGTTTGGTTTTTTGGTTATTTTCACATATGTATTTTATTTATTTATGTTTTGAGAATTTACACAAGTGTTTTTTTCCAGTTTATAATAAAATTTTCTTTATTATAAATATTATTTATAAATAATTAAATGGAGAGAGACAAAAAGAAAACTTAATGTTTATTTATATATATAAAAAAAGAAACAATGAAGAAACAACATTTTTCATGTTGAATTAAATTGGAGTAAATTGAAAATATGTCTTAGAGATTTGGGTAAACTTTCTCTGCTTTTCCAAAAACCTAAGTTTCTAGGGAAAAATCCAGAGGAATTGATTAATCTTCCAAATGAGATAAAAGAATGAGAAGAGAAGAAGAGGTGAGATTTCATAAATGAGATAGAGTTAATTTAAAAATAGTCAAAATTATTTATATAATATTTATAGATAAAATAACACAAAAAATATTAAATTGATGATAATAAAAATTAGATTTTATAATCCATTGCTTCCATTCATTTGTGTTTTCCTGTTTTTTCTAGAATATTTAAGATAACATTTCTTTTTAAGAAAGCCTTTACATTCTATTGCGAAATAACATTAATAATTAAAAAAAAACATCATTACTAATACACATCTAAATTTCTAAATATTATTTCCATTGCCTGCTGTTGCAGCTTCCGCGGTTAGAATTTTGCAAATTTTCCATTAATATTATTTTATCATTAGCTTTTTTTTTTGCATTTTTAACCCAATCAACAAAAATAAAAAATTGTTATCACACACGCCACGATTTAAGGCTTTTCCCAAAAAAAAAAAGAAATATAACAAAAACCTTTATGTCCCATATCCTTTGAGTATCTTTTTGTTGTCTATTTTTTGTCAAGAGAAGCTTCTTGTGTTCGTTGTAGTTTAATAGGGGGAAGTACGTGGGTGGTGTGCTAGTTCATTTATTTTGCTGGCTTATTTTGTTGTCTGTTCTTCTTTTAGCCTGCTGGCTTCAACTTCATCCTTCGTCTTTCTATTACAGTTACTATTTTGCTTTAATGTTGTAATGATGGTGCCAATCATTACGCTTCATCTCAGTTGTAGACTCCCTGTTTTAGCTCGCGGATTCATATTTCCTTTTCACATCATGCCCTCATTTGCTGCATTATTCCAGCCTTGCCATGTCATGCTTTTTGATGAATGAGAAACTAGCTTCATAAATGAATGGGAATTTGGTCCTATTAGAAATGACAAAAAACAACATGAGAATGAGAAGAATTAAACCAAAAATGGACAATTAAAGAGAGTAAATTGAAAATTAGGAATGTAGAACTTGT
>PGFW01038520.1:0-13133 GCA_003123925.1 Haematobia irritans | reverse complement strand
AACCAACTTACTTGAATTACCGTCTTCTTTGAAGCCCCAGGAAAATCCATTACCTCATGTACACCCACAATCTAGGAATTTAGGAATACAAACGACTACTTGTCTGTTTGTATGGCGTAAACATTACAATCTAATCCCTTGATAGAAATTAAAATATGAAACTATAATTTTCCAACTATACTACAACCCTACATATCCTGTAAGTTAAAAGAGTATTTACGATTTATGGAAAACTTCATAAGACCTTTTTTGGGGAAAAGAAATAAAGTTGAAAAGGCATGCATGCATGCATAAACACAAGTAAACAAAATAATTTTCTAATTAAAATATTAAAAGAGGGTAAAAATATGAATGAAATTGAATTAAAAAGGGTCATTCAAAGGCCCAAAAATATCCTTTCGCTTTGTTCGTTGTAGTGAGAACGATAGAACTCACCCTCCACCTCTCACGAAATAGCAAATGCTGTAGCTTTTGATAAATATATTGTAATATGGTCTAAAGACGTAATGGAGCTCATTATGGGCAACTATTCAATCAAACACAAACAATGACACTATCGTCCGGCCAGACATCTACGGAAACCATGAAAAGTTATAAGCTCACTTTGTTGTTGTGAGAAGGAGTAGGTGGGAAGGTTGCAGAAAGCTTATCATAATTAATTGAGCACAGTGTTTTGCAAAAGTAAATTTTATACGAAACTTATAAGCTGTCTTGCCGTTGGGCCACTTTACTGGCAAAATTTACCACTTTTCTCAAGCGGTGGCATTTTTGTTTGTTGAGGCAATAAATTTCATACTTTAAACTTTTTTAAATTGTTGTGTCACTTTCTCTCCACGTTGTGCCACTTTTATTTATTTAAATTTTTATTAAAAAAATTTTTGAATTTTTGAAAAATTTATTGACTTTTTGACATGGAAAAAATTAACCATTATTAAAAACAGAACGGCACACGCTTCAATAACACATTGAAAGGTGTGCTGGTTGCTTACTTGATATCCATAACAATGCTTTGGAATTGCATCAGAAAATCATTTTGAATGATCATGCCCATTTCCACCTTTATGACTATTACAACATGCATTTTTGTCGTATCTGGTGCTTGGAAAATCATTGAGAGGGTTATGGGTGTATGCTTGCCTTGCATGAAAAGGGTCGTGATATTCAATCCCAAATATCAAAAAGTTTTTCACCTCAGTAATGCTGGTGACATTATTTCTGAGGGTTTCCAAAGCTTCTCTAAAGTGGCTTTCACTGCAATGTGGAAGCCGTTCGACTCGGCCCCTATAAAAGGACGTCCCTTGTCATTGAGCTTAACCTGCGAATCGCGGCAGCACTGCAGTTGATAAGAGAGAAGTTCACCAAATGTGGTGTCCACAATGGAGACTGAATAGTTAAGTGAAGGTTAGGCCTGCCACCTAACCTAACCTAACCATCCTAAACACTGTTGCCACTCGTGGCCAAACTACAAAAATCTGAAGAAAATTTACTAAAAATCTATCAATTTAAAAAATCTTATTTTGAAGTTGCTGATCAAATTTTTGTAGTTGGTACAAAAAAATGTTTTATATTGAATTTATATCAGAAATTTTTGTTAAAATTTTACTTCTATAGGATAATCTTTTCAAAATTCTATACGAATTTTTGTCAAAATTTTATTTTATATAGAAAATTTTGTCAAAATTTTATTTCTATAGAAAATTTTGTTAAAAATTTAAATTTCTATAGAAAATTTTTGTCAAAAATTTATATTATAGCAAATTTCATCAAAATTTTATTTTTATAGAAATTTTGTCAACATTTTATATCCTATAGAAAATTTTGTGAAATTTAATTTCTATAGAAAATTTTTCCACATTTATTTCTTATAGAAAATTTTCTCAAATTTAATTTTCTATAGAAAATTTTGCCAAAATTTTATTTCTATAGAAAAATTTTGTCAACATTTTAATTCTATAGCAAATTTTATCAAAATTTTATTACTATAGAAAATGTTGTCAAAATTTCATTTCTATAGAAAATTTTGTTAAAATTTTATTTCTACAGAAAATTTTGTTAAAATTTTATTTCTATAGAAAATTTTGTCAAAATTTTATTTCCACAGAAAATTTTGTCAAAAATTTTAGTTCTATAGAAAATTTTGTCAAAATTTTATTACTATAGAAAATTTTGTCAACATTCTACTTCTATAGCAAATTTTATCAAAATTTTATTTCTATAGAAAATTTTGTCAAAATTTTATTACAATAGAAAATTTTGTCAAAATTCTATTTCTATAGAAAATTTTTGTCATATTTTATTTCTATAGAAATTTGTCAAAAATTTTATTTTCTATAGAAAATTTTGTCAAAATTTTATCTCATATAGAAAAATTTTTGTCAAAATTTTAATTTCTATAGAAAAGTTTTTTTTCAACATTTTATTTCGTTTAGAAAATTTTGTTCAAAACTATTTCTATAAAAATTTTTCAAAAATTTATTTCTATAGAAAATTTTGTCAACAAATTTTATTTCTATAGAAAAATATTATCCAAATTTAATTTCAATAGAAATATTATTCAAATTAATTTCTATGAGAAAATTTTTTTTGTGAAATTAATTTCTATAGAAAAATTTGTCAAAATTTTTTTCTATAGAAAATGTTGTCAAAATTTTATTATACAAGAAATTTTTGTTAAAATTTTATTTTCTATAGAAAATTTTGTCAAAATGTTATTTCTATAGAAATTTTTGCCAAGTCTTATTTCTACAGAAAAATTTTGTCAAAATTTTAGTTCTATAGAAAATTTTGTAAAAATTTTATTACTATAGAAAATTTTGTTGAAATTTTTTTTCTGTAGAAAATTTTGTCAAAATTTTATTTCTATAGAAAATTTTGTCAAAATTTAATTCCCATAGAAAATATTATCAAAATTTAATTTCTATAGAAAATTTTATCAAAAATTATTTCTTATAGAAAATTTTTGTCAAAAATTTTTATTTCTATAAAAATTTTGTCAAAATTTATTTCTATAGGAAAAATTTTGTCAAAATTTTATTTGTATAGAAAATTTTGTTAAATTTATTTCTAAGGGAAAAATTTTGTCAAATTTTTATTACTATAGGAGAATATTATCAAAATTTATTTCTCTTTTTCGGGAGTTCAAGTGTAGTTCACGTTGGGTTGAGTGAATTACCCGAATTTATTCTGATAATTGGTTGATAGTTTTGCTGCAAGTAGAGGATGCTGCTGAGGAATGTGGTAATTCCGAAACAGCTGTACATCCAACCATCTATGCAGGTCTATAGGGCTTTGCCCAAATAAATTTGACAAGCAATACTTTTCCTCTGTTGGTTAAGCTACACTTGTAGTTTTAGTCAATGCATGGCTCTTAAGCCTGAGATCAAAAAAAAAAAAAAAAAATAACGATGAAGAGAACGCCAACAATAACAAACTCAAAACGAGAACTTTTCTCAAAACTTTAACTTTCTATAGAAAATTTTGTCAAAATTTATATTTCTATAGAAAATCTTTTGTCAAAAACTTTATTTGTATAGAAAATTTTGTTAAAAATTGTTATTTCTATACAAAGAAATTTGTTAAAATTTTATTTCTATAGAAAAATTGTGTTAAAATTTAATTTCTATTAGAAAATTTTTTTCAAAATTTTATTTCTATAGAAAATTTGTCAAAATTTTTTTTTCTATAGAAAATTTTGTCAATTTAATTTTCTATAGAAAAACATTTATTCAAATTTAATTTCTATTTACAAAATGTTTGTCAAAAATTTAATTTCTAATGGGAAAATATAATCAAAATTTAATTTCGATAGAAAATATAATCAAAATTTTATTTTTATAGAAAATTTTGTCAAAATTTTATATCTATAGAAACTTTTTTTCAAAATTTTATTTCTTGTCAAATTTAATTTTCTATAGAAAGTTTTTTTTCAACATTTTATTTTCGTTAGAAAATTTTGTCAAAAACTTTATTATCTATAAGAAAATTTTGTTCAAAATTTTATTTCTATAGGAAATTTGTCAAAATTTTTTTCTATAGAAAATATTATCCAAATTTAATTTCAATAGAAAATATTATCAAAATTTAATTTCTATAGAAAATTTTGTTGAAAATTAATTTCTATAGAAAATTTTGTCAAAATTTTATTTCTATAGAAATGTTGTCAAAATTTTATTTATACAGAAAATTTTGTATAAAATTTTTTCTATAGAAAATTTTGTCAAATGTTTATTATCTATAAAAATTTTAGCCTAAAGTCTTATTTCTACAGAAAATTTGTTCAAAATTTTTAGTTCTATAGAAAATTTTGCTAAAAAATTTTATTACTATAGAAAATTTTGTTGGGATTTTTTTTTCTGCTAGAAAATTTTGTCAAAATTTTATTTCTATAGAAAATTTTGTCAAAATTTAATTCATAGAAAATATTTATCAAAATTTTAATTCTATAAGAAAATTTTATCAAAATTTATTTCTATGAAAATTTTGTCAAAAATTTATTTTCTATGGGAATTAAATTTTGACAATTTTCGTATAGAAATAAAATTTTTTGAACAAATTTTCTACAAGAAAAAAAAATTTCAAACAAAATTTTCTATAGTAATAAAATTTTACAAATTTTCTTATTAGAACTTAAAATTTTGACAAAATTTTCTGATAGAAATAAGGACTTTGGCAAAAATTTTCTATAGAAATAACATTTTGACAAAAATTTTCTATAGAAATAAAATTTTTAACAAAATTTTCTGTAAATAAAATTTTGACAACATTTTCTATAAAAATAAAATTTTGACAAAATTCTATAGAAAGTAATTTTCAACCAAAATTTTCTATGAAAATTAAATTTTTGATAATATTTTCTCATTTGAAATTAAATTGGATAATTTTTCTATAGAACAATAAATTTTGACCAAAAATTTTCTATAGAAACTAAATTTTGAACCAAAATTTTCTATAGAAATAAAGTTTTGACAAAATTTCTGAACGAAATAAAATTTTGAAAAAAACTTTCATAAGAAATTAAATTCTTGACAAAGTAATAAAATTTTGAAAAAATTTTCTATAGATATAAAATTTTGGACAAAAATTTTCTATAAAAATAAAATTTTTGATTATATTTTCTTTATCGAAATTAAATTTTGATTATATTTCCATTTAGAAATTTTAAATTTGACAACATTTTCTACTAGAAATTAAATTTTGATAATGTTCTTTATAGAAATTAAGATTTTGACAAAAAATTTTCTATTAGCAAAAAAAGAATTTTGACAAAATTTTCTATAGAAATAAAATTTTGAAAAAAATTTCTATAGAAAATTTAAATTTTACACAATTTTCTATAGAAATAAAATTTTAACAAAATTTTCTATAGAAATAACATTTTAACAAAAATTTTCTATACAAAATAAAGTATTGACAAAATTTTCTATAGAAAATAAAATTTTTTGACAAAATTTTTCTATAGAAATTAAGTTTTAGAAAAATTCGTTTTGTTTGTTATTGTGCTTCTCTTCAATCGTATTTTTTTTTTTTTTTTTTTTGATCTCAGCTTAAAAGCCATGCATTGACTAAACTACAAGCTGCTAGCTTAACCAACAGAGGAAAAGTTATGCCCTTGTTCAAATTTATTTGGGCAAAAAGCCCTATAGACTGCAAGATGGTTGGATGTACAGCTGTTTCGGTTACCACATTCCTCAGCAGCATCCTCTACTTGCAGAAAAACTATCAATCCAATTATCAGAATAAATTCGGGTTAATTCACTCAACCCAACGTGAACTAAACACTTGAACCTCCCCGAAAAAGAGAAAATAAATTTTGATATATTCTCTATAGTATAAAATAAATTATTGACAAAATTTTTTAAGAAAATAAATATTCAACAAAACTTTTCATCAAATAAAATTTTGACAACATTATTCTATAGAAATAAAATTTTGACAAAATTTTTTATAGAAAATAAAATTTTGACCAAATTTTCTATTAAGACAATAAGATTTTTGATAAAAATTTTCTATAGGAAATCTAAATTTTGATAATATTTTCTGAGAGGAAATTAAATTTTGACAAAATTTTTCTTAATGAAATTAAAATTTTGCACAAAATTTTCTACAGAAAAAAAATTCAACAAAAATTTTCTAATACTGTTTTAAATTAAAATTAAAAAATTTTTCCCCATTTCTATAGAACTAAAAATTTTGACAAAATTTTCTGTAGAAATAAGACTTTGTGCAAAAATTTTCTATAGAAGATAAAAACATTTTGTACAAAATTTTATATAGGAAATAAAATTTTAGACAAAAATTTTCTGCTATAAATTAAAATGTTGTTACAACCATTTTCTAAAGAAAATAAAATTTTTGACAAAACATTTTCTATAGAAATTAATTTTCAAACAAAATATTTCTAATAAGAAATTAAATTTTGATAAATATTTTCTTATTGAAATTAAATTTTGGATAATATTTTCTATAGACAATAAAATTTTGACAAAATTTTCTATAGAAATAAAATTTTGACAAAAATGTTTCTATAGCAAATAAAGTTTTGACCAAATTTTCTAACGAAATAAAATGTTGAAAAAAAACTTTTCTATCAGGAAATTAAATTTTGACAAAATTTTTCTAAGAGATAAAATTTATGACAAAATTTTCTATAGAAATAAATATTTTGACAAAAATTTTCTAAGAAATAATAATTATGACAAAATTTATTCTATAGAAAATAGAATTTTTGACAAATTTTCTATTGCTACATAAAAATTTGGACAAATATTTCTAATAGAAATAAAATTTTGAATAAAATTTGCTATAAGAAGTAAGGAAATGGGTTGACAAAATTTTCTAATAGCTAAATTAAATTTTGACATAAATTTTCTATTAGAACTAAATTTGACAAAAATTTTACTGTGGAAATAAAATTTTACAAAATTTTCTATAGAAACTAAAATTTAACAAATTGGTTCTGAGAAATAAAATTTTAAGACAAAATTTTCTTATAGAAATAAATTATGACAACATTTTCATATAGTATAAAAATTTTGATAATTTGCCTATAAGAATATCAAAATGATTACACAAAATTTTCTTAAAGAAAATAAAATATTTGAGCAAAATTTTCTATAGAAATTAAAATTTTTTGAGAAAAATTTTCTATAGAAAATAAAATGTGACAAAATTTTCTATATGAAATAAATTTCAACGAAAAATTATTCTATAGGAAATAAAATGTTGAACAAATTTTCTACATAAAAATAAAATTTTGATGAGAATTTGCTTATAATAATAAAATTATTTGAAACAAAAATTTTCACTATAGAAATAAAATTTTAACAAAATTTTCTATAAGAAATAAAAATTTGACAAAATTTTCTATATAAAATAAAATTTTATGACAAAATTCGTACTAGAATTTTCTGAAAAAATTATCATATAGAAGTAAAATTTTAACAAAAATAATTCTATAAAATTCAATGAAAAAGACATTATTTTTGTACCAACACAAAAAAATTTTGATCAGCAACTCAAATAAGATTGTTTTAAATTGATGATTTTTACGTAAATTTTCTTCAGCATTTTTGTAAGTTTGGCCACGAGTGCAACAAGTGTTTCAGGATGGTTAGGTTAGGTTAGGTGGCAGAGGGCCTAACCTTCAGCTTATGACTATTCAGAATCCATTGATGACACCAACATTTAGGTGAACTTAGCTCCTTCTTAATCACACTTGAGAGTGCTGCCCGATTCCAGGTTAAGCTCAATGACAAGGGACGCTCCTTTTATAGCCCGAGTCCGAACAGCGCGTTCCACATTGCAGTTGAAACCACTAGAGAGCTTTTGAAACCCTCAGAAATGTCACCAGCATTACGAGGTGAAAAACTTTTGAATATTTGGATTGATATTCACGAACCCTTTTCATAGCAAGGCAAGCTATACACCCATAACCAGATCTCAATGATTTTTCCAAGCCCACCCAGATACACAAGAAATGCATAGATTGTAATAGTCATTAAACGGTGGAAATGGGCATGATCATTCAAAATGATTTTTCTGATGCCACATTCCAAAGCGCAATTGTTTATGATATCAAGTAAAGCAACAGCACAGCCTTTCCAATTGTGTTATTGAAGGCGTGTGGCCGTTTCTGTTTTTAATTAATAGGTATTAATTTTTTCCATGTCAAAAAGTCAATAAATTTTTCAAAAATTCAAAAATTTTTTATAATCAAGAAGATTTAAAATAGAATAAAAGTGGCACAACCGTGGGAGAGAAAGCTGACACAACAATTAAAAAAAACGTTTAAAAGCTATGAAATTTATTGCCTCAACAAACAAAAATGCCAGCCGCTTGAGAAAAAGTGGTAAATTTTTGCCAGTAAAAGTGCCCAAACGGCAGACAGCTTATATAAGCTTTCGGTATAAAATTTACTTTTGGCAAAACACTGTGCTCAAGTTAATTATGATAAGCCTTTCTGCATACCTCCACCTACTCCTTCTCACAAACAACAAAGTGAGCTTAATAACTTTTTCATGGTTTCCGTAGATGTCTGGCGCCGGACGAATAGTGTCATTTGTTTGTGTTGATTGAATAGTTGCCCCATAATGAGCTCCATTTACGTCTTTTAACCATATTACAATATATTTATCAAAAGCTTACAGCATTGTGCTATTTCGTGAGCAGGTGGAGGGTGAGTCATATCGGTTCTCACTACACAACGAAACAAAGCGAAAGGATATTTTTTGGGCCTTTGAAATCGACCCTTTTTATTCAACTTTCATTCATATTTTTACCCCTCTTTTAATTATTTAATTAGAAAATTATTTTGTTTTACATTGTGTTTATGCATTGCATGCATTGCCTTATTCAACTTTATTTCTTTTCCCCAAAAAAGGTCTTATTGAAGTTTTCCATAAATCGTAAATACTCTTTTTAACTTACAGGATATGTAGGTTGTAGTATAGTTGGAAAAATTATAGTTTCATATTTTAATTTCTATCAATGGATTAGATTGTAATTGTTTACGCCATACAAACAGACAAGTAAGTCGCTTTGTATTCAATCAAATTCCTTAGATTGTGGGTGTACATGAGGTAAGGATTTTCCTGGGGCCTCAAAGAGACGGTAATTCAAGTAAGTTGGTTATGCAGAAAATTATGTAGGGAAACATTTTATATAACTTAAAGAAAATTTCGGGAGGGAAAATTTTTAATAACACTTTCTTATGAGCCTAAAACTATTTTAATATCCTAAAAGAAATATAAAGGAAATTTTGTCTTGACAAGTCTGAGTCTATTTACATTATCATGTAAATTCTTGGTGTATGTCTTTGATCAAAACATGGTTACACAGTAGGTTAGTTTTAAAAACAAACAAAAATTGTAAATAAAGCTATTATACAGTGTGACTTGATATCTATTGCAACCACCTTAAAGGTACTGTCATTATAAACTGCTCGTCTGACAGATTTATTCAAATGACCAGTTCATATATACTGTTTACAAGCATACGAAAATTTTGATCTATTTTATTTAGAAATAAAGTATTCTCGATGCCAATTTCAAGCACTAAAAAATATTTTATCGTGAGACCAAAAAGTTTGTCCCTAAAAAACAAATTGAGAATTTTGCTCTAGATATAAAGTTTTTTCCTTGTCTGAATGTCGAGGACTTTTATAAGTCCGGTTTCCTTATAAATTAGGGATGCATTTGCCTTTCAAAATGGATTATCCTTGAAAATGAAAAAAAAAAAAAAAACAACGTATATCACGGCCGTAAGTTCGGGCCAGGCCGAAGCTTATGTACCCTCCATACATGCGATTGCGTAAGAAACTTCTCTTCTCAAACACTGCCATCCAAATCGAATTATTTGCGAGTTGTGGTATCTTAAAAACTTCTTAACATCGTTTTCTAAATTTCGCTGAGTTAGGTCCATACGTGGTATAATCAAGTTATGTAATTTGTAAAAAGTCTACAAATAATTACGGAATCGGATATGGACCTTTTTGCACGAAATATGGGGGTTGCTTCTTATGGGGCCTATATACAACGGATGAAAAAGGACTGTTTTTCATATGCTTTTGCTATAAACCATTTATGTTTTGGAACAACAAATTTTTTAAACACAATATTTTTGAGTGCAAGCATATAATGTTCCATAAACGTAGCATAACATGGTTTGGGACATATATTTTAATATGTTAGAACATATGATGTTTGGGACATAAATGTTTGTAAATATAATATGCTTGGATGCAAACATATATTAATTTAGAAATAGCCTATGAACATTATATGTCGATTTAGTAGCTTGTGAGCCGCTATTTAACACGGGAGCGATAATTGAATTTAAGTTGGTGGTTGTTGCTTGTTATTTACAAAATTAACATTTTATTTTTACTTTGGGCAATTTGATCAGCTACTTCTTTGATCCTTACAAAACTTGGTGCCGTCCGACTGTTCGAGATCCGCCGTCCGGCAAAAGGTAAAATTAAAAATTAAAAAAATCATTACAATTGAATAATTCTTCTACAATGTTTGTATTACAGAAAAAAGGTGCTAAAAACCTAAAAAATCTCTGCTAAGTGAGAAAAAGCATGTGGGCGATATTACAGATTGGGTAGAAACAAAAATTGTGAGCATTCAGTCGAAAAACCTATGTTGTTAAGCACCTATATTACCTGTTTATTTTCATAATTCATTATGATTGTAAATATATAAAATTAAATAAATAAAATTCTGAGCCACAATATTGTTTGGGAGAATTTTTTTAAGCATATAATTATTTTTGGGTCAAAATGCTTCCAAAACATATATTATGTTCACATTAATAACATATTGTTTTTTTTGGAAGACAACATTATTGAATCTTGAGATGCAAAAATACAAAAGTTTGGAACTTAGACTACTCCAAACATATGTTAGACCAAATATGCCTTCAAACATATTATATATATTTGGAAGAGATCAAAACATATAAATGTTGGGCAATACCAAAAAATGTATATGCTGAAGCAAAAATATGTTTGGAGTATATGTTACAGAAGTAGATTTTTTGTGAGCGTGATAGAATTATGAACTTGATATGGACCAATTTTGTGTGATTGGGGATCGATTTATCTGAGCGGCCTATATATAACTACTCAGACCGATATGGACCTAGTTTAGGCATGGTGTTAACGGCCATAATACTAGCACAACTGTACAATTTCAACTACTCGGCATGAAATTTGCTCCCCAAGAAGCTCCAAAACCAAATCTCGCGCGGATCGGTTTTTATGGGGACTAATATATCATTATGGACTGATTATGCGGACCAATTCCTGCTTGGTTGTTGGGATACCATATCACGTACCAAATTTCAAACGAATCGGAATAGAATTTTGCTCTTCCAAGGGGCTCCGGAGTTCCAAAATCTGGGGATCGCTTATATGGCGCGCTATATATAATTATGGACAGATTATCTACATTTTTTGCATGGGTGTTTTGAGGCCATAATATTAACACCAACGTACCAAATTTTCAAACTAAATCAGACCGTGAATATTTGGTCCTTCAGAGGCTCCGGAGGTCAAATCTGGTGATCGGTTTATATTGAGGCTTATACATAGTTCATGGACCGATGTGGCCAATTTTTGCACGGTCAATAGAGGACCAATATACTAACAACCATGTACCAAATTTCAGCCGGATCGGAATAAAATTTGTCTCTATAGGCTCCGCTAAGCCAAAATCGGGGGATCGGTTTATATGGGTCTATATATTAATTATGGACCGATTGTGGACCAATTTTTGCACGGTCATTAGAGACCATTATACTTACACCATATAAACCAAATTACAGCGGATCGCATGAAAAATTTTGCTTCTCTTAGAGGCCTCCGCAAGCCAAATACTGGGCGATCGGTTTATATGGGGCTATATATAATTAATGGGACCGCATCAGAGACCAATTTTTTGCACGATTGTCTAAGAGCGAAATATACAAACACCATTTACCAAATTTCAGCCGCGATTAGGATCTGCATTTGCTTCTCTTAGAGGATCGCCAAGCCAAATCTTGGAGGTCCGTTATATATGGGGGCTATACGGTAAAAGTGGAACGATATGGCCCATTTGCAATACCACCTGAACCTACATCAATAACAACAACTTGTGCCAGAGTTTTCAAGTCAGATCGCTTTGTTTCGGTTTTCGGAAGTATAGCGTTGATTTCAACAGACGAACGACGGACATGCTCAGATCGACTCAGAATTTCACCACGACCCAGAATATATACACTTTCATGGGCTTAGAGCAATATTTCGATATAGGTGGCCGCAAACGGAATGACAAGTTAAATATAACCCCCATCCTATGGTGGAGGATAAAAAATTGGTTGACAAAAGGTCAACTTTACTTAATAGTTCAGATTTTTTTATTAATTTAATGAAATCATCTTAAATTCTTGACATTTGTATCTTAAACTACATTAAGCCAAAAGAGCATCAGAAATTAGGAGTCATCCATTACACCAGTTCCTGCCGCTCATTTGGCTCGGAACAAATTGCCAAAATATAGTTGTGTGAAACCACAAATGTCGGAACAGGACAAGCGTTTTCCTTTTTATACACCTGCGGCAACACTGTGGAACAGGGGACGTATTATTAAAGTTAGTGCATATGTTTGCAACACCAGAAGGAGGGACGCCAGATAGATATATGCGTGGCCTTGGCAATATTTGCCTTTAAAGGGCTGATACGGGCTCAAAATTGGTCAGGAAAACGCGTGTTAAATCAGGTGAAATCTTTATTTTAAAAAATCAAAATTAAATTTCTGTTCATTAGTATAAAATCAGGAAAAATATTCAGTTAGGCTTTCTCTTTTCAAGTCGAATTTGCCGGGCCTCACGCTCTGACCACCTTGCCATCAGATTTTTGTACAGACCACCTTGCTTCACCTTCTTCGCCGCAGAAAGCCAGTTTGCCTTGAACTGCTCGCTCGTCCTTAAGCAGTTTTTTTGTCTTCTTTAGGCTTCCGGTGACAATAGCCAGTATTTCCCATTGGGCGGAGCTCTGCGTGTTAGGGGTTCTTGCCTTGGGAACCACCTGCAACGTTGTTGTGCGGCCGTACCACTCCCATTGGCCTTTTTACCGTAAATCTCTCTCTTTA
>PGFW01038501.1:8682-21617 GCA_003123925.1 Haematobia irritans | reverse complement strand
AAATAAAATTTTGGGAAAACTTTTTATAGAAATACAATTTTTAGAAAATTTTCTGTAGTATATAAATTTTGAAGAAGAATTATCTAAGAATAAAATTTTGAAGAAAATTTTGTATATTATAAGAATTTTTTTTTATATAATTAAAAATTTTTAGAATTTTTATACCGTGCTACACTGTGGAACAAGGGTATTATAAGTCAGAATGCACTATGTTTGGCAAACCCAGAAGGAGAAGCGAGATAGACAACATGGGTGTCTTTGGCAAAAATACTAGCGTGGGTCTTCCTGAAGTCGATATAGTCCATGTCCGTCCTTGTCCGTGAAACACCATTTTGTAATCAAGGTCTAGGTCGCAGTTTTTGATCCAATCGACTTAATAATTTGGCACAAGTATGTGTTTTGCCTCAATTAGAACCCCTATTTGACCTCAGAAAATTTTGGCACAGCAATGAAGCAAGTTACTTAGTCAAGTGTGCTAAATTATTATTGAAATCGGTTCAGTATTTAGATATAGCTTCCGCATATATAATCTTTCGCCCGATTTACACTCATGATGAGCCACAGTGGCCAATCTTTTTACTCCGATTTAAATATGAAATTTTCGCCACAGAGAGTCGAATTAGCAATTGTAGCTATGCGTGCCAAATTTGGTTGCAAAGTCGTTCGATTATAGATATATCTTTCCATATATAGGCTATTCGCACCGATTTAGGCACTCATATGACCACAGAAGGACGCCAATTTTTACACTTCGATTTAGTTGAAATTTTTCACAGGAGGAGAATTAGCATTGTAGCTATAGGCGTGCCAAAATTTGGTTGAAATCGTTCAGATTTAGATATAGCGCCTACTATATGTTTTTCTGATTTCGACAAAAATGGTCAAATACCAACATTTTCCTTGTAAAAGCGCCACTGCTTAGTCGAAAAGTTGTAAGGAATGACTCCCAATTGTTCCTAAGAATTCTATACATATACTAATGGACGCGATAAATCTCACTCAAAATAAACTTTTTGCGAAGTTTCCTAAAATTGCTTCAGATTTAAATGTTTCCCCATGGATGTCTATTTTATATCATTGTGTTCCATCCCAAGTGCATTAAGCCGACTTAAATTTTTGAGTCGATAATACGAGGTTTTGTAGAAGTCGTATAAAATTCTGTTGCAGATCGGTGATATTTAAATGTATGTATTTGGGAGCAAACCTTTATTATGATAGGCCCCCAAACCATTTGACGATGATAATTGGTATTCGGAAAATTTAGATGTACAAAGCTGGTGCAGGGTATAATAAGTCGGCCCCGCCCGACTTTAGACTTTCCTTACTCGGTTTTTTTATACAAACAAAATTGTGAGAAAACTTTCTTATATAGAGAATTTTCTTTATATAGAAAATTTTCTTTATATGAGAAAATTTTCTATATAAAGAAAAGTTTGAGAACATTTTTTAATACAAATAAAATGTTGACCTAATTTTCTATAGAAATAAAATTTTGAGAAAATAATCAATATAAAATTAATTGGTGAGAAAACTTTCTATAGAATAAAAAGTTTTAACAAATTTTCTTTAGAAATTAATTTTGAAAAAAAATTTTACGTTAGAAATAAAAATTTTGAGAAAAATTTTCTAGGAGAAATAAAATTTGAACCCATCTTTATACAAATAAAATTTGAATAATTTTGTTATAAGAAATAAATTTCTAACCAAAAAGTTCCTATAAATAAAACTTTGAGAAAAATGTTTATAGAAAAAATTTTTGAACAAAATTTTCATTAGAAATAAAATGTTGAGAAATGGTCTATGGAGGTAAATTATTTTGTAATAAAAAAATTTGAAAAAAAATCTATAGAAATAAAATTATCAGAAAATTTTATTTAAAAATAAAATTTTGAGACAGTTTTCGTACAAAATAAAATTTTTGAGAAAATTTTTTATAGAAATAATTTTTTTTTATAGAAATAAAATTTTTGATAAATTGTGAGAAAATTTTCTATATAAGAAAAATTTTTGAGAAATTTTTTATAGACAATAAAATTTTGGGAATAATGCTATAGAAATAAAATTGTGAAAAAATATTCTGTGGTATAAATTTTGAGCAAACGTTCAAGAATAAGGTTTTAGAGAAAATTTTTTCTATACTACAGAAAATTCTTTGGAAAAAATTTTCTAAATAAAATTTTTTCTTTACATAATTTTAAGTTTATCTCAAATTTTCTTTTCGTTAAAGAAAATTTGTTTATAAAAATACAATTTTGAGCGCAAAATTTTCTATGAAATAAAAGTTTGAGAATATTTTCTGTATAAACGAACATTCTGTATAAGAACATTTCTGAGCAAGAAACTTTTGATAAGAAATAAATTTTGAGAAAACTTTCTATAGAAATAATAAGTTTGTAGAAATTTTCTTTGGAAATTAAATTTTGAGAAATATTTCTGTTAGTAAATAAAAGTTTTGAGACAATTTCTAGAGAAATTAAATTTTTGACCAAACCTTGACGATAAATAAAATTTGAGCTGGGTCAAAAATTTTATTCATGTCGAAGGTTTGGTCAAAATTTAATTTCTTTAGAATTGTTCCTCGCAAAAATTTTGTAATTTGCTGAAAGAAATATTTCTCAAATTTAATTTGCCAAGAAATTTTCTGAAAACTTTTATTTCTATAACCCGAAAGTTTTCTCAAATTTTAACTTTCTACTAAAAGTTTTCTCAAATGTTCTTAATACACGAATGTTCTTTATACAGAAATATTCTCAAACCTTTATTTTTATAGAAAATTTGGTCAAAGATTTATTTTTATAAAAATTTTCTTAATCGAAAGAAAATTGAGAAACACCCTTTTTATGTAAAGAAATAATTTCTATTTAGAAAATTTTTTTCCAAAATTTTCTTTTTATATAGAAAATTTCTTAAAACTTTATTCTTGGAACGTTTGCTCAAAATTTTATACCACAGAATTTTTTCACAATTTTATTTCTATAGATTATTTTCCCAAAATTCTTTATTTGTATAAAAAATTTCTCAAATTTTCTTTATATAGAAAATTTTCTCACAATTTTATCAAAATTGTTATTTCTATAAAAAAAAAATTATTTCTATAAAAAATTTTCTCGAAAATTTTATTTGTACGAAACTGTCTCACAATTTTAGTTTTAATAAAATGTTTCTGATAATTTATTTCTAGTAGATTTTTTTTCAAATTTTTTTATTACAAATAATTTTACCTCCATAGACATTTTGCTCAAACATTTTATATTCTAATGAAAATTTTGTGCAAATTTTTCTTCTATAAACATTTTTCTCAAAGTTTTATTTTATAGAACATTTGGTTAAATTTTATTTCTATAACAAATTTATTCAAATTTATTTGTATCAGAAGATTTGGTCAATAATTTTTATTTCTCTAAGAAATTTTTCTCAAAGAATCTTTATTTCTAACGAACATTTTTTTCAAAATTAATTTCTAAAGAAAATTTTTTAAAACTTTTATTTCTATAGAAAGTTTTCTACAAATTATTTTATCATTGATTATTTCTGCCAAAATTTTATTTACTATAGAAAATTAGGTCAAACATTTTATTTGTAATTAAAAAATGTTCTCAAACTTTTCTTCATATGAAAAATTTATCATCCAATATAAGAATTTCCTATATAAAGAAATATTATTCTATATAGAAAGTTTTTCTGACATTTTTGTTGTATAAAAAACCGAGTAAGGGAAACGTCCTAAAGTCGGGCCGGGGCCACTTTATTATACCGCTGCACCCAACTTTGTACATCTAAATTTTCGATACCATATTACATCGCTCCAAATGTGTTGGGGCTATATATAAAGGTTGTCGCGCAACAGCCTACATTTTAAAATATACTCGATTCTGAACAGAACATTTTATAGACTTCTACAAAATCTATAGACTCAAAATTTAAGTCGGGCCTAAGTGCACTTGGGATGGAACACAATGTTAGTAAAACATATGGGAAATTTAAATGCATGAAGCAATTCATTTGAAGGAAACTTTCGCAAAAGTTTATTTATGACATTTATCGCTCCATATAATGTATTAAGACAGGTTTAGGAAAATTGGAGTCTCTCTTTAACCACATTGTTCGACTAAGCAGTGGCGCTTTTACCAAGGAACAATGTTGGTATTCTTGACCATTTTTGTCGAAATCAGGAACAACAACATAGTTATAAATCGGGCGCTGATATCGTAAATCTCTGACCGATTTCACACCAACTTCTGGCAGCGTCATAGCTTACAAATGCTAAAATCCTTATCACTGTGCAAAATTTCAACATAAATCAAGTAAAAATTCGTCGTCTCTGTGGCTCACTTATGTAGGTGTAAATCGGGCGAAACGAGCTATATATGGAAAGACTACTATCTAAAGTCCGAAGCCGGATTGCAACCACAATTGTGGCACGCATAGCTCACAGCTGAATGTCTCACTCTCTGTGCAAACTTTCAATTAAATCGGCAGTAAAAGATTGGCCAGCTGTGCGTCATATGAGTGGTAAAATGGGCGAAAGACCCTATATCATGGGACGCTACTTATCTAAATCTTGAATCCGATTTCAATAAAATTAGCACACTTGACTAATACGTAATTGTTCTTCTTGTTGCCAAAATTTTAGGCAAATAGGGTTCTAATCTGAGGCAAAACAATACTTGTGCTCAAATTTTTAAGTCCGACTTGGACTAAACTGCGAACCTAGACGCTTTGATTACAAAATGTGTTCACGACAGACGGACAGGTACTATCTCGACTCAGGAGCCCACCCTGAGTATCTTTTGGCCAAAACCATGCTGTCATTCTCGTCTCCTTCTGGTGTTGCAAACATCATGCACTGACTACTCACATACCCGTGATTCGACGTGTAGCGCACAGGGT
Organism: Haematobia irritans; assembly: GCA_003123925.1. NCBI lineage: Eukaryota > Metazoa > Arthropoda > Insecta > Diptera > Muscidae > Haematobia > Haematobia irritans. The sequence continues at coordinate 16,727 of PGFW01038501.1, read as the reverse complement.
ATTAACAACTCTCTAAGAAATTTTTCAGATTATATAAAAAAAAACATTCTTTAATATTAACAACAATTTTCTCAACAATTTATTTCATTAGATACATTTTCTCAAAATTCTATTCGTATCTACGGAAAATTTTCTAAAAATTGTTATGTTCTATAAAAAGTGTTCTTCGGCCAAAATTTTATTTCCTTATAGAAATTTTGTGTCAAAATTGTATTTTCTATAGAAAATTGCTCTTAAGGTTGGAACAGGAATCTACCCAAAACTAATATAGAATTCGCAACAATCTCCACTATACGTCACTATTTTGACTAGAATTCTTCACAACTGTCGGCAAGTGTGTTGACAACACGTTTTGGACTCATTCTCAAAGGACACACATCCCTGGCAAACACTTAGTAGGTTTACCACATAGACAGATTTCATAAACTAATCGGGACAAACTCTCCACAAGAAAGGAAAAACTGTTTAGCGGCAGGAAGACTAAGAAGACAGACTCCAATCGGGCACGTCTTTGGCCGAAGTAAAACCGCATATCTTGGCAGTATGGGACAATCGGAATTGAACTGTGAATACAAAAATAATGAACAGAGAAAACAGACTTGATGTCGTTAACTTGCGACCTCAGAATGTTGATATTTTAAATCTCTCGAAATACTGAAAAATGCGGTATTCTCCTTGAATTGCTTTTACGTTAAAATCTTCAATTTAAATGCAGGAAGGGGTATACTAAATTTCGACCTAGCCGGCCATTTCCTCTAAGAAGAATAGGAAATTTAAAATAGAGCGCAATGATCATAAAGTTTATCAGGAAATAAAGGAAAAACATTTAGTATTGAAATTCTAGAAAAACTACTCGCAAGTCAATGAGGCTTGAATGAAAGCCAATAATGGAAACTGCGTCAAAGTCTGTTTAGCGGATATTTTACAAATATCCTCTATATTTGTGATACTGCCGCATGTTTTTGAAAGGCGCGCCCTTATTTTTGTTTTTTGCTTTTCTTTTTTTTTTTGAGGGGGTTTCCCACTGGATGCTACCATTATTTATGGGTCATTGGTATGCCTGTTTGGTATTTCAATGAATTTATATCGTGAGTATCAGCCACTAAATGCCGAAATGTTTACGTGCGACCATAATGGTAGGTATTGGATGGGTGATGGCTTTCTCTAAAACCAATTTCATCATTGTAAAGAAACAAAGCAAGAATAGGAACGCTCAAATCAAATTAGGATAAAAACAAAAAACACATTTATGGGTGATGGAAACCTGGGTGCGAGGGTGGTGGGCTCAAATACACGGAGAACTGAATTACCCCTCCACAAACCCCCACCTTGTTGAATACCATCAGCATTTTTGCACAGATGATGTCCCACCTATCAATATGTTTACTTTATAACTTAGTTCAGAAGTCTATTGGAGCATTACAATGCACCAATGGACAATGTGCAATTGGCCAAGCAATAACTATTTGGTTTAAAAGTGTTTATCTGGTCATTTCTCGTTTTCATCCTGAGACCTGGCTTAATCGCGGCTTGTAGTTTTTGTTTGTCTTTTGGCCCCAAGCTGCTGGTCCGTCCATCCATACCATGCCATACCCCATATTCTTAGATGCACATAAGCCCTCATGTGCCATGACGACCTAGCATTGCTACATAGCGCTTGATGCACGGCGATGAATGAATTATATTGTAAGGCGCATAAAATTTAGCCATAGGCTACAAAAAAGGCTAGAAAATGTGTAACAAATGAAATGGGAAATTGGCCTATGGATAGATTGGTTTTTCAACTGCTAAGTTATTTGAGATGGGATATGATAGCCTTTTGATATGATGATAGTCCCATGTGTATGCATTGGTATTGCGTGTGCATAGTGGAAAGAAAACCAAGCGACAAAAAAAAAAAATTGTCCATTGGGTGTTCCAATAGCCGCAGAGCAAGTTATGTAAGATTGAAATGTCTCATTGTTATCGTTTTTTGGGGAAAGATGTCAATTACAAATGGATCGATCGGGATGGGAAATGTTGAAGCGGCCGCTGCTATTATGACAATTATTTGATGTCACTTGCCGCAATAAATATGGCAAAAGGAAGTAAATACGGGTAAATTAGGACAGCGTGCAAATGTCAACTGTCACTTAGGTGTCTATGAGAAACGAAATTTGACATTATCACTACATTTTTTTTAACTAGCACTTTGTATACATTAAAAGAATTTGAGCATATGAAAGAGCAGCCTTGTCTATTATTTGGAATTGAATCGAGAACCATGTATATGGAGTCATGATAGTGTCTCATTATGGATCCTATACGGCGTATTCGTGGGAAATTCAAGATGAACATAAAGTTTAAGAATGAATATTTTTGTTATTCGTGAAGAAATTATTTTCATTTGTTTGGGCGTAAAAAAGATGTGTTTGGAGCACAATAAAGTTGGCAATCGGTTATATACCTCTATTGGGCAAGGGAGCTCACGTGCACAAAAAAAGAGCCAAGGAGTTGGGCCTACGCTTACACGTAAATGGCCTGCCGTTTTTCTGGGGCGTGAAAAGTCATTCAAATTGAAACAGTTTATGAAGAAAACTTGCCAAGAAGGTCAGATGAAATGTAACACGGTTGAAAAAGACTGTTTTTCATTTAATGTTTTTGGCTATAAACATTATATGTTTGGAAACACAAAAATTTTTTACACAATATTTTTGAGTGCACAGCATATAATGTTCATAACTAGCAATAACATGTTTGGGTCATATTGTTAAATAGTGTTTAGAACATATTATGTGTTGGGACATGAAAAATGTTTGTAAGTATAGGATATGCTTGAATGCAAACATATATTAATTTAGAAATAGCTAACTAAAACATAATATGTGTTTAGTAGCTTGGAGCGCTATTTAACAGGGAGCGATATAGAATTAGTTGGTGGCTTGTTGGCTCTGTATATTACAAATTAACATTTTTTTTGCTTGGCAATTGATCAGCTACTTCATTGATCCTTATCAAACTGTGGGTCCCTCCCTGTTCGAATGCCCGTCCGGCAAAGGTAACACATTAAAATAAAATAAAAATCAAGTAAATTGAATACTTCTTCTACAATGTTTGTATTACAGAAAAAGGTGGGCTAAAGAACTAAAAAATCTCGTGAAAGTGAGAAAGATGTGGGGGAATATACAAATTAGGAGAAAACAAAATGTTGAGCATTCAGGATCGAAAACCAATGTTGTTAGCACTATATTACCTGTTTTTATTTTCATAATTCATTTGGATTGTAAAGTATATAAATAAACAAATAAAATTTTGAGCACAATACATTTGTTTGGGAGAGTTGTTTTTAAGCATGATATATTTTTGGAGTGCAAAATGCTTCCAAACATATTATATGTTGCACATAAATAAATAGTTTGTTTTTGGTAGAAGACACAATTATTGAATTTGGATGCAAAATACAGAAATGTATTGGAACTTAGACTACACCCAAACCATATAGTTGTTTAGACGGCAATATGCTTTCAAACATATTATATATTGGAAGAGATCAAACAGTATAACTGTTTGGGCAACGTACGCCAAAAAGTGTATATGCGTGAAGCAAATATGTTTGGGAGTATATGTTAGAGAAGGAGATTTTTTTGTGAGGGTGTACCAACTTCGACTGGACCAGTCCAGAAACTCAAGGCGCTACCGAGTTCTCAAAGAGTTCATTGATGCCCCGAAAAACATCCAAGAAGTTGCTACGCTTTACACGAAAGAGGTCTGTTTACGGGAATTCGTTTTTTCGATGGATAAGTTATTCAAATAACTGTTTTTGTGTCAGAACATTGCACAAAAGAAGTTAGTTGAAAATGTATACCTTCGAATTGAACCACCGATTCCCAGCGCTACAGATGCTGTCTCCACGCTCAGTATTTATCGAACTCGGAAAGTGTTCTACAGAAAAATGTTGAAGACGGCGAAACCACGGACATTCGCAACAGGACTCAGCACCCAGTAGCTCTGAATGATTTTTAGAAGGAGGATCTTTGCTTCATTTCTATCGCTCATGCCCAAGATTTTCCATGCCATTGGACTTTGCGCCTGGAGCTTTTATTAGAGTCCAGGTTACAGTGTAAAAAAAAAGTGTTGATCCATGGTAATATGGGCGCTTTTTCTGGTAACGGCAAAAAATACGGGCATAAGTAACGAACCAACATGACCATTGTTCACCACGGAAATTAGGGAGGCCCAAATATTCAGACGGATCGAATGGAAGTTTTAGATCCCAAGACTCAGAGTTTAAAAAATTGCAGGACGGTTCATATTGGGGGCTTATACATAATCATTTTTATACCCTCTACCAATTAGATGGGGGTATATTTAAACTTTGTCATTCCGTTGTACACATCGAAATATTGGCACTAAAGACCCATAAAGTATATTATATTCTGGGTCGTGTGAAATTCTCAGTCCGAATGCTGAGCCATGATCGTCCGTCGTCCGTCTTGTTGAAATACGCTAAACTTCGAACCGAAACAAGTTATCGACTTGAAACTTGGCAGAAGTAGTTGTTAATTGGATGGTAGTCGGACGGTATTGCAAAGTGGGCCATATCGGTCCACTTTGTACGTATAGCCGTCCATAATAAATCGGACCCAAGTTTAGCTTTGCAGACCTCTAAGAGAAGAAATATTCATCGAGACGCTGAAATTTGGTACATGATGTTAGTATACTGGTCTCCTAACAACATCACCAAAAATTTTCTCGACATCGGTCCATAATTGATATATATGCCCCCATATAAACCGATCCGCCAGATTTGTCTTGCGGACTCTAGGAAGAAGAAACACGTTCATGCGATCCGGCCTGAAAATTTGGTAACGTGAATGTAAGTATATGGTATCAACAACCATGCATGAATTGGTTCATACCAGTCCATATTATATATAGCCCGCATATAACGCGATCGCCATATTTGACCTCCGGGTGGCTTTTGAGAAGCAAAAATTTTTTCGCCGGCGCCGCGGCGCATCCGATCTGGTTGAAAGATTTGTACGTGGTGGTAGTATATGATACTTTAAAGAAACATGGCCAAAAGTGGTCCATATCAGTCCCATAATCATATATATGCCCCATAATAAATCGAATCCGCGAGATTGTTTTTGGAGGGCTCTTGGAGGACTAAATTTCATTCGAGTCAGTTGAATTAGTACATTGTGCTATTATATGGGCCCGTTAACATCGCATGTCTAAACTAGGTCCATATCGGTCTCATAGTTATATATAAGCCTCAGATAAATCGATTCGCCAAATCACACCAAAAATTGGTCATAATCAAGTTTCATATTGTATTATAGCCCATTAACGACCCCCAAAATTTCAATCTTGTGTTCCCTACGTACGCGTGCAAAAAGCCGTAATCAGAGTCGACTAAATCATTGTAACTTATCATATACATAAATTTTCTTGTTCCTAATTATACCACGTCAATCGAGACACCCACATCACAAATTTAGAAATACGTTTCAATCTCACAAGCAAACCCTACAGTAACCTCTACAGACTATAGTGGATGCACAGTCGTCGTAGACAGATATTATAAACGCAATCAATGGTGGAGGGATATAATAAGAAATGACGACTATGCGAACCGCAAACCTTAGACAGCCCAATATATACTTGTATTTTTTTTTGTTTTTTTTTTTTGTTAGCTATATAGAGCAATTATTAGCGCTCGATCTCAACCACCTCAGAAGAGCCTACTGACATCAGATACCAAATTTCAACGGAATCGCGATGCAATTTCACGGCACACTTCGAGGCAGCATTCGGAAATCAACATCTGGGGATTAGTTGTTTATATTGGCCTATATTTCATGAGACCAATTATGTAGCCCAATTTATTTGCCGCATGTTTGGCAGAAAGACAGCACGCCACTCGCACAATACCGCCCATCACCCCGTAAATCTCAGGAACACACGAAAATCGGGAATGAAAGTTTCTTTTCAAGGGGAGCTCAAAGCAGTCAATCTGGGGATGCTGTTTATATGGGCCTTATTATGTACAAATTTCAATCAGTGGGATTGAAATTTGCTCCTTCAGAGGACTCCGCATACACGGTTGGCAACTCCATCAAAACAAATTTACTAAAACTTGGAAACAATTTTACCAAAAACACCACCAAAGCAAAACAATCTTTACCTTGCAAAATTTTAGCTTCCATAGCAAAATATATCAAAAATTTATTTCACAAGACAATATTTTCTCATCAAAACCAACATCTTCTCCATATTTCTGTAGCACATATTTGATTAAAAATAAAGTTTACATTCTCTAAACAAAAAGAATCTTTATATATTCTGTTATGAACATTTTTTTCTAAGCATTTTATTTCTACAATAGATTTTTGTCAAAATTATATTTCGTATAGAAATTTTGTAAATTTTTTCTATATGCAAAATGTTTTTTTCAAAATTTTATTTTGCACAGAAAAATTATGGCTAAAGTATATTCTTATGGACACGTCTTGTCAAATATAATAATAAATTAAATATTTTTAAATTTTGTCAAATTGTATTTCTATAGGGAACATGTTGTACAAAAAATTATTTTGCTAGAAGATTTTTGGTGATAATTTTATTTGCTGTAGAAAATTCGTCATTTTCTGGTAGAAAAATTTTGTCAAAATTTTATTGACTAAGCTACAAGTGACTTTGACTTTTTTTTTTGAGCTTTTTAGTTTTCTCATGAAGGAGAAAACATTTCAGTCCGATTCGGTGAAATTTGATACGTTCAAGCTATACACCATACGATACAATTGTATATACAACTTCTCTATATATATTTAAATCGAGAACTAAAGTAGCTCGATTAACTTTGTATTTTCCACAAAGAACTTAATTATTTTCTGTGTAGTCGTATCAAATTGCATACGTTTGGACCGTTGGAACAATCTTATTTTGCACGTCCTCTCCAATCCTATACGCCTAGGCGTATATATGGTATATTCGATTGAAATTTTGTAGTTGAAGCTTCCATTTGGTGTTTGTCCATCTAACAACTCTGATAGAATGAGGACTGCCAATAGAATAATAAAAATACACAAATGATTTCAAAAGAATTGTTTAAAAAAAGTTCTTTCGGTAAAAACTAATCAAAATTTTTATCAGCAAATGTAACCCAAACTGCAGTTCCTTGTACAAAAACATAAAGACTTAAGAGCACAAACATTGTTTACAAAGCAGCACATAAAATATTCCGTCCCTCTAAAACTGAAAGTCCAACGCCTCTATAGAAATTTTGGTCAAAATTGTATTTCTATAGAAAAATTGCCTCTTAGGTGGAAAGGAATCTACCAAAACTAAATATAGAATTCTACAAATCTCCCATATACGTCCTACTATTTTTGATAGAATTCTACCAACTGTGGCAAGTGTGTTGACAACACGTTTTGGACTCATTCCAAAGGACACATCCTGGGAAAACTTAGTAGGTTTACCACATAGACAGATCTTCATAAACTAATCGGAGACAAACTCTCCACAAGAAAGGAAAAACTGTTTAGCGGCAGGAAGACTACAGAAGACAACTCCAATGGGCACGTCTTTGAGCCGAAGTAAACCCATATTTGGCATATGGGACAATCGGAATTGAACTGTGAATACAAAAATATGAACAGAGAAACAGACTGATGTCGTTAACTTGCCTCAGAATTTGATTTTAAATCTCTCGAAATACTAAAACATGGGTATTCTCCCTTGAATTCTTTTTACGTTAATCTTCAATTAAATGCAGGAGGGTATATAAATTTCGACCTAGCCGGCCATTCCTTAAGAAATAGGAAATTAAAATAGAGCCAATGATCATAAAGTTTATCAAGGAAATAAAGGAAACATTTAGTATTGAAATTCTAGAAAAAATAACCTCCAAGTCAATGAGGCTTGAATAAAGCCAATAATGGAAAACTCGTCAATCTGTTTAGCGGGATATTTACAAAATATCCTGCTTCATTTGTGATACTGGCCGCATGTTTTTAATAGGTGCCTCTTTTTTTGTTTTTGTTTTCTTTTTTTTTTGA